>LPNX010723325.1:774229-785344 GCA_001517045.1 Pseudotsuga menziesii
TTGCAAAAGCGATGTCCATAGCTCGCTGGAAAGTGGCCCCTGCGTTCATTAAACCAAAAGGCATCTTTGCATACATGAAAGTGCCCCATGGTGTAGTAAAGGTGGTATTCTCCTGATCTTCTGGTAACACCTTGATCTGGTTATACCCAGAGAATCCATCCAGCATCGAAATCCTTTCAGCTCCCACCACTTGCTGCAGCATGTGATCCATCTTGGGTAGGGGATAGTTATCTTTGATGGAGACTTTATTCAAATTGCGAAAATCTATGCACAGCCTTATCTCTCCACTCTTTTTTATGACAGGGACCAAATTTGCAACCCACTTAGAAAATCGGAGGGTTACAATAATCTTGGCCTCAAATAGCTTCTTTATTTCCTTCTCAATGATAGGGAGCAATTTAGGTTTGATCCTCCTGAGCTTCTACTTAAAATGCCTCTCTCCAGGCTTTATAGGAATAGTGTGCTGTATGATAGATGTATCATATTCTTTGAGGTCTTCATAACTCCAGGAAAACACATCTGTGTACCTCTTCATCAACTCTACATATTCCCTTTTCTCCCTTTCAAGCAGCTTCTTGGATAGTTTTATGATTCTAGGATTTTCCTCAGTGCCAATATTTTTATCTTCAACTGCATCACCAACTGGTTTCACTTTGGGGTTCTTGGCAACATCATTTTGATCAAAGAGTCTTTCTAAAGGGATCAGGCCTCTTGGTATGAAATTGTTTTTGAGCTGGATGATATCTTTACCTCCCAAGGTCTTCCTCAACTTCTTAGCGTCCTCTTCTGACTGAATTTCTTCATCCTCTTCAGGGGTCTTATCATTTCCATTTTCATTTTCAACCCGAGTATTCACAAACTCTCCTGACAACTCTAGAAATCTTCGGATCTGGATATCATCTTCGAACACCTGCCAGTATTTGTAATTGTCAGGGATAGAAGGTCTGTTCAAAATATCCACCTGGTATTCCCTTTGACTGGTCATAGGAGTTTCAAATTTTTTAGCGGCTACTACTAAGGAATCAGCCACCATATTGTCAACCCTGGGAACCACCTGAATTATATACTCTGTAAAGAAATTGCCAAGCATATCCCATACTTCATTTCTGTAATCCCTCATCTGAGGATGCTTAGTTTGATAACTCTCATTTACTTGATTTATCACCAACTCGGAGTCTCCCAAGATCTTGACCCTCTGAGCCCCCAGACCCTTCAAAGCATGTAACCCTAATAACAGGGCTTCATACTCTGCTACATTGTTAGTGCACTCAAATAGTAATTTGTATGACAGAGCTTTGAAATCATGAATAGGAGAAATGATGTAGACACCAGCCCCGGCACCAACCTTTGCAACAGATCCATCAAAATACATGATCCATTGGCCTTCTTTTTTCTGTTTTGCTTCCAGAGCTTGCCGTTCCAAAACTTCTTTCTCTTTATTCACCTCGTACTTCTCTTGTTCTTCAGATTTCTTTTGCAATGCAGCTCCCAAATCATGTGGGTCAGCGTCATTAAAGAAGATGGAAGATCCCAAATCAGTGTCAAGAGCATATATATGATGAACTTCGGGCTTATCTTGACTGCTAACCACATAAGGAGTTCTCTTTTCGCTATATAGTCTTCTGCTCCCATCTGGAACTGGGATGGTAGCATATGACATGTCCATCTGTAGGCTGCCTTTCAACTTGGAAGTCCAAGATCTTGACAACAATACCCCAAATTTGGGTGGGATGTCTGCCACTACTACATCCATGACTATGGTCTTAGAAGGCAGTTTGTTCAGGGTTACCACCATGTCCTTAATTAGTCCCAGGCATTTTACCTTCTTGGAATCAAAAGAGTACAGATCTTTATAGGGCCTTGTTACCTCCAATCCTAAACTTTCTACCACTCCTTTGGGAATCAGATTATGTGACGCCCCGGAATCCAACATGGCATTGTGGACCACTTTGTCGAGCACCTTCAGATTTAAGTAGAAAGGAGGCACCTCTTCGCCCTCTAAATTCTCAGCTTTTGATCCAAATGATATGGCAGGATTATCATCATTCAAATTTAAAATGTCGGCCTGCCCTTCACCTTGGTCTTTGACCATTTTTGAAATAGTATCTCTGTATTCAGTATTTCTCAACAACTCATTAAATGGAACAAAGATCTTCAGTTTAGACAGCTCGTTTTGCAGGTTAAAACCAGCACTAATCTTCTCTACCTCAATCGGAGTCGCCTTTTTTGTTACTTTATCCCTCTGTACATCATTCTGAACTTCTCTACTCACAAAGGGCTCTTGTTGCGTTTCTTTTCCTTTTTCTACATCTAAGGAACTAGAGGAAGGCTGATTTGGATTTGCCTTTCCTTTATTTATGGGAACATCTCTGTTCCTTAGCTTCATTTTCCTTTGAACATCATCCATCGCATGTAAATAACCTCTCTGATATGACTCATTTTTGAATTCTTCATTTGCATCTTCCTGTGCAAACATATTATGTTCTTCTTTAGTGAGATATATCTCTGAATCTTGTTCCCCAAATAGGTGGATCTCATTTTCCGGTGGATCTTCTTCTTCGCCAACATAATTTTCAGGGAAAGGTGGGCGGATGGGATGTTCTTCTTGGTTTCTTGGATTCCTTTGGTCTCTTTGTCTATTTTGAGGGGGAACAGGGGGATTTGGTCTTCTGAAGTTTGGATTCCTGATCTGGGGATCCCCTTGCTCTCTATTGAAAGGCCTGGCATCCATGGTTAACTTATCCATCAACTTCTCCATAGTCTTCAGCATTATGTCAAACTTAACATCTGAAGCAGAAGGTACATTTTCTTCTTTCCTCCTCCTATCCACATTTCTGTGTTTCATCTTTCCACTTGCCATCATGTTAGCCTCCACCTCTAGGGCATCAGTAAACATGGCAGCAAGGGTTGCTGATTTCCTCTCTCGCAGTGAAAAAGCAAAATCATTATCAAAAGCTCCAGCATTATGCAGTTTAGCAGCTGAAGGAGAAGGCTTTATATCCTCTGGAATAGAGTTATAAGCCCTCATGAATCTACTTGAGAATTCATGAACAGACTCAAAACCTCCTTTCTTGAGACCATTATACTGAGACAAAAGTTGCAGAGGATTCAGTTTATCATCCCACCTATCCAAAAATGCATTCTAAAAGGCCTGAAAATTTTCAATAGACCCTTGTGGAAGGTCCTTAAACCACTTTTTCGCCTCTCCAGACAGACTTTGGGAAAATAACCTCATGGCAACATCAGGGTAGTCTACTTCCTCCAGGTCAATGAAGTCTTCAAACTTGGCAACATGCTGTTTTGCAGTTACATCACCTTCCCCATCAAACAAAGAAATTCTCTGAGAATAATTTTGGGGAAGATCATGTAAAACAGCGGGCAAACGCAAGGGGGAAAACCTAGTGGCCATCGGTCTGGGTGGGCTTACAGGAACTGAGGTGCTTAGAGGATGTACAGAGGCAGATTTTTTGGCTTTAGAGGTCTGCTGCAGGCCACTCCAAAAGGAGTCTAACAAATAGGATTCTCTCTTATGAGGATCAAGTTCAGGGTCTTTGAGGTCGGATTCGGATCTAGTTCTCAACAGGGCATGTGCAGTACTGACTCCCCCTTCTGTATCAGTATGAGAATCTGGCGATGATGAGGAGCCAAATAAAGGAAAATATGCCTGCTCTTTATTCTTTCTTCTGAACAACTTTTCTGGATTCTCAAAACTTTTTAAGATTTCGGTATCAGAGTTACCTCGTGTATGTCTTCTTGAAGCCAGAATGTCGTTCTTGAATTCTGGGACGATTTCACAGCGAAGTCACCAGGGAAAATACATAACCTTCTTCTCTTTTTGAAATTCCCGTTTGCCCACAGGAACCTCCCTTAATCTTTGTCGTTCTCCCGAGGCAGATATGCACTTCGGTCCCCGGCAACAGCGCCAGTTTGTTAGCACTCAGAATGTACCCAGGTTGTAAAAGGTACACCCCGAGGTAACAGCAAAACCACTTTAGGAAGATATTGGTATTCTCTCCCAGAGAGGGATCTCTCAGCATGAACTTTACAAATTGCAAGACCAAACGGTAACAATATTTAAAGGTTTATTTATTTGGTTGAAACAATCACATATCCATTGGGAAATGGAGTCATATACATGTAAAATGATTCCCAAAATGCAGACATAGGATTTTTCAAAGGCAAGATAATCACATAATTGCAGTCATTTCATTTGTCAGGGTGAAAATAGAAGAAATGAGGGAACAACCCATCAATACAGAGCGTCTAAGACGAATTCCATATCAACTTTAGTAGAAAATATCATATAATACCTGAAACGATGAATAGAGCATAAGCATATGAATTCTAAACATCAAACACTATGTTCCAGATACGACAGAAAAAACAGAATGGAGCGTTACACAGGAAAAATTTACAAATCACACAGAGAAAGAAAGCACGGACTGCAATGTCAATGATACATGAATCTCTGAAAAAAGAACTCTCATGCATTCATTTTGGTATTAAAAATAAGACAGATATGTTCTCCATAAATTAATTCATCTGATGGGTTCCAACCCCCATCTCATAAAAGAGATACAAATTTATAGATCAAACAATAAGTCTGCCTCCAGCAGATCAATAACAGAATGACCGGCGTAAATTAGAGTTTGTAACTGAAATCCTACACCACTAGGAAGTTGTTACAATTCTATTCCTAACCGATCACAAAGTATGAATTAACTGAATAACAAACTTGGGCCTAACAGCTTCCACGTCTTCGCCTCAACAGCTCCATGCCTTTGCGCCATCAACTCCATGTCTTTGCACCATCAGCTCCATGTCTTTGCCCCGTCAGCTCTTTGGTACCATGACACCTATTCTTAGGAGGGAACGATAAGCTTTTTTTTCCCAAACCTATCGACGGCTTTCCACTGTTCCGTACTTGGGGTTTCGCACTCCATCATCTCTCGGATGGTCACCTCGAGCTCCATATATGTTTCATAAGATTTCTTGGGTAACCTGGCTCTGATGACGCTGAAATTCTGTAAGATTTTGAAATCTTCCACTAGTATATCCACAATAGTTTTCCCTGACAGGATTTTTTCCATGCTATTAAATTTCGAGTGATCCATGCGAGCCCGGAAAAGCAGCTGATGATAATGTTCCGTTGAGCACAACCGACCTTCTTCGTCCTAGAAAGACGACAATCCGTCTTCGAACAACTCTCTAAACTCCTGTCTGAACTCTTTGACTTGCACGACCAACTCATCGGACTTGTCTTGGATAGTCTTCATCAACTGGTGCTTTTGGATGATCTTCTTCGCAGACAGCACTATTGAGATTCGGTCTTTTATGCCCATGTCGTGCAGCTTTTGGTACGATAGTGAGTTCAGGAAATTTAATGTATTTTGGGCTGTGGAGAGGGGTCTTCTCAGCATGTGTTCATTTACAAGCTTCAGTTTTTGCTGGGCCAACTCTGTCACTGTATACAAATCATCAATAAAACTTAAGTAATGTCAGAACTTAGTAATCTCTATAGTAAGGGTATCCCAAATAATATGCTTCGCCCCTTGAAGGGGGACCTTCCCAATGCATTTTTCCTTTAGCTCCTCGAGCTTCTTCTGCAATTGATTCTTTTCCTGCAAGATCTGTCTTCTGCTTTCACTCATTTTTACTAATTCGGCCTTTAGCTTTTCATTCTCAGTCGTCAACTCTCGGATTTCTTTGTCTTTTAAACTTACCTGGGACATGGACACCAACAGGTCATCAGCAGAGAAGTTATCCAGTGGTTTGTTTATTTTCACAATGGAGAGACCTTCATCAGTGGGGGTTTGACTCATCAGCTCCTCCATGATTTCCTTCTCGTCATTTTGGTCCTTTTCCAACATGCATATTTGAGACAGTAGTTCTTCCCTTTCGACCTCCCATCTGCATTTTTCCTCCTGTAGCTCGACGGCCTTCCCTTTGTATTCCATCATTTCCTGATGAATTTTCTCCTTTTCTTCTTGCAAGGCCATCAATTCGGCCGATTGGACGTGTTCTGAACCGGGGATCTTTAGTTTCTTCTTGAGGACCTGTAGAGCGTTGTCTTTCTCTTCTAACAACTTCTTGACAGCCTAGGTACTGTCAGAGCTAGCGATATCCATTTGCATTTTTCTGATTTGAACGACATTGGCTTTGTTCTCGACCTTTTCGTGCTTCAGTTGAACTTCCAACTTGTCTGCCAACACTTGCAACTTACTTATCCTCATCATGGCCTGCAACAGGTCTGAATATAGAATGTCGCTAGTTTGCTTATGCAACTAAATCTTGTCTGGAGTACTGATTTTGTCCAGACGGATTTCTATCTCAGACATTTTCTTATCATTCACAATGGCCATTTTGAAAGTATTTTTCTCAGCATCCCTAGCAGCAACTAGGGATGTTTTAGAACTGTACAGGTTCCTTACCTTAGGGAGCAGATTTCGTGTTTCCTCCAGGGATTGTTTCCTCTTTTCTAGGTAGCTTGTCTTGAGCTCTTCTTTTTATTTAAACAAGGGACCGGATTCTGGGCTGTTAACGTCACCTTCTGAACCTTTAAAATAAAACTGACTGACCTGTACGGTCTTGATGGCGACCAAGGAAACCTTTTTGGAAACATTGGGCATCTATTCGTTCACCATATCACCTCCCTCGAGTAGCTTCGCCTTCTTACGGGACGTCTCTTCGTCCACTTCCATGTTCTCGGCCCTTGCCAAACTCCTCTTGACCGCAACGCTACACCCTCTGTGATTTGGATCTCTGAACGAGATGCAGGATGTGTCTCTGTCTTAGCTTTGGACTCGTTAGTCAACTGCAGCAAATTAGCCATCTCAGCTAACCCTTCAACAGCTTGATGCTCAAACGGTTTGTTTTTGTTTGCTTGCTTTCTCAATGATACCACCTGGTGGGGGTCATAGTTCATATTTACATCCTTTACGAAATCCATATTCTCCATCAATCTCTCTATACATGCCAGGGCACCTTTGCCTTTAAAAATGAAAGGGCCGACTTTAAATGGAAATTTAATATTCAAAGATTTTCTGAAAGCACCGAAATGCTCCTCCTCTGATAACAACCTTTGCCTCATAAACTCTAGAGCAAAAATTCTTGGGGTCAGAAAGGAAGGCAACCTATAAGGCTGACCTGTAAAGCCATACACTCTCAAAACCGTATAATCTCTGTACAAAAACCAGTCTCCCACCCACCCCTCAGGTGAAGACTGCATCAAACATTTCATTTCATCAAGGACCCGGGGCAACTCTTGATCAAACAGCATCCTGTATATTTAGGACATGATCGAATTAGCAAATTCGATCAGGTTGATTTGCTTTGGAAAATCAGAAGAGGATAGAGTACTTACGAACTTCAATTCTGTAACATTAGAACATACTAACATGTTAAGCAGGTGTGTCTGAAACCTAAAAAACTGGACCTTGGGAAATTCAGTCAACTGGAGGTGGATCACTTCGGCCAGATATCCGTATAAATTAAGCACAGGAACTGACTGGGACTCGGGACTTAAAGAATTTACTTTTAGCAGGAAACCAAGGATAACATCACCTATACGACAGTCGTCATCTAGACCTAACACTTGACAAACCAAAGACATTACCCACTGCACTTCAGTTCTAAAAACGTGCAAGGGGTAGGCAAAGGTAAGGCCTTCAAGGGACTGACCTTCCCTTAGGATACTTGACAGGAATCGATGCGAGCGTCATCGTTGCAACTTTTAAAAAACTCGGCAAGGACAGACTCATTTACAAACTCACGGTTCACAGGGTAACTTTCGGGCAAACTAAGATTTCCCCTAATGGCCGAAGCATCAATTTTACACAGTATCTTCGACGTGGACTGACTCACAATGACTCTCTGAGAGGGAGAATAATTTACTGCGCACCATTCGGCAAATTCAGGGAAGTGGAGGGTTTGCTCCAGGGCAAAAAAGTACAAAAAGGACTTGCATACATTCAGAACGTCATTCCCTTGCAAGAAACAAGACCACAGCCTCTCTTTGCTACCAGACACACTTCCTGTAGACAAGAAAGGCTCGCAGACACCCCTGTGTCTATCTACCAAGAATTCTTCTCTTTCATCCGGGACCCGACCAGACACAGAGGCTTCGCCCTGTTGGTCCATTTCTTAATTTATAATGATAATTGAGTGAAGGAATTACAGGATTAAGGTCCTACCTGGCTCACTATGGAGGCGTGTGTTCGGAATGCGCCTGGTGCTGACAACTGGAAGCGCCCAAATCGACAGGTCCTTTTCGTCGGCTCCCAAACAATAAAATAATCGCTGGAGAGGTCAATTTTTCCTTTATAGGACACCCCCGATTAGGCACGTGGGAAGCATTTATTTTCGTAACCGCTACTTATCTCTAACAGCCGTGCATCTTTCTCCTCCAGGTTCATTTCCGACCGTTGATCTCTTCTGTACAAATTCCTGGCCTTCGGATCGTACGACACGTGTGTTTTTCCGCCGGGAATTTTGGCGCTATGCACTGTGTAAGTCTCCATTCCGGGGTTGCTCGTGATCGTCGATGTGACGTACTTCCACCCCTCACCGTTGGATCAAATGCCATGTCCCACATTCCGCTGAGCCGTCTGACTTTATCTACCGTGCAACTTTGGGTCCCGGAAACATCTACAGCCGTCGATCTGATCTCCCTTTACAGGCAGGCCGTTGGATCATGTGACGCCCATCCAATTCTGCTTGGCTCCTTCGCTTTATCTATCGAGCAACTTTAATCAGCGGAATTGCTCCCAGCCGTTGATGCGATGTCCCTTCAGCTACGCACTGTCAAATCTTCAGTCGCGTACCCAATTTCGCCGGGCACTCCGGGATTATCCGCCGTGCTAGTTCGACCTCCGGAATCATTGCTAGCCGTTGATCTATTACCCTCCGATCTCCAACCGTTGGATCGGGCAGAATATAATGAGTTCCGTCGAGTGGCTCAAAGCTTATCCCGCGTGCATGTTCATCTCCCGGAAACCAAAATAGCCGTCGATCCACGCTGTCTTTAATCCTCGGCTGTCGGATTTGCCTCCATGCATCCCTTCCGCAGCAAGCTCTGGTGTTTATCCACCGCGTAGGTTCCTGCTGCGAAATCAATCCCAACCGCCGATGTGATCCGATTCCTTCCCTCCACCGCCGGATCATGAGGAATATATGTGATTCCGCCAACTCCCATTTCTTTAACTAACTTGCACCTTCCCCCGGTGGATTGGTTATGAACCACAGATCATTCCCGAATCAATTTGTAACCATTGATTTATGCAGGCGGCTAAAGGCCCGCACTTCTGCTATCTTCCTCGCATGTTTTTAAAGGCGGAGGGAGTATTAGCGATGGATTGGCTCCTTCTTTCGATCACAGCCTAGGATTTTTGTTAACTTGGCTGCTCTTTTAGACCATCACGTCACCTTTGTATCATATCTTTAAACCAAAGTATTTAAACAGCACAATCTTATCCCCCCCCATGATCTTATATTGCTTTTGTTCAATACAGGTGCTAACAGCTGGCTCCATCTGGGGATGATATCCTCCCTGCGAGGTATCAAAGAACTCGTAGACCAGGTGCCTGCCTTTTCACTTCACATAATAATTTCCAAAAAACCCATTTTTCGTTTTTGTGCATATATCATTTTTATGTATGTTTTTAGAAAGGAATGATATGCCTCCTGGACCTTGGGGCTTTCACTGCAAGCTCCAAATGCCTTCGGCTTACCCTACTTATTGACTGGTAAAGCAAATATATACAGCCTATAATACAAGTTTTACCTTCCTCCCCTAGGATAGGTAATGCTTCAAATATCTCCCATTTACAGGGTTGCTCTCAAGAGGAACCCCGTTTGTGTACTCCAGCAAGAATGCGTTTTGCCCTCTATATCCAGCAATAACATAAGGTCCAACCCACATAGGGTCAAACTTCCCGTGCTTTTCTTCATTAGGAGCATCCCACTTCAGAACCAGGTCATCGATCTGAAATTGTTCTTCTTTGACCCTTCTGTCAAAAGTACTTTTCATTTTCTCTTGATGTGACTGTACTTTATTGTAGGCCTTATACCTTCGTTCGTCTAGCTCAATGATCTGATTTATCCTCCGCTATATGTGGTTTGGTTCTTCTTGCTGATCTTGGAAATATCTCATCAATAGGACCCCTAATGACGCTGGAAAGATCACTTCAGTTCCATATACCAGTTGGAAAGGAGACATGCCAATTGCCCTTTTTGTGCTAATCCTGTCATCCCATAGAGCATATTTGAGTTTGGTGTGCCAGGATCTTTTGTTCTCCTCCAGCAGCTTTTTGATGATCCTTACCAGACTTTTGTTTGAAGATTCGGCCAACCCATTTCCTTGAGGATAGTAGGCTGTCGAATGATTCAGGCTTATGTGATACTTGTGACAAAAATTTATCATTTTCTTGGACTTGAAAGCAGCGGCATTGTCTGTCACTATTCTTCTTGGACATCCAAACCGAGCCAGTATATTCTCTTCAAGAAATTCCATGATTACATTTTCAATGGCCCTCCTGGTAGGAATTGCTTCTATCCATTTGGTAAAATAATCTGTAGCCGTCAAAATCCACCTGTGTTGACCTGATGAATTGGGGTTTATTTCTCCAATAAAATCTAAACCCCATTGCTGGAAGGGTGCCTCTACTGTTATCGGATTCAGAGGAAGAGGTAATACTTTTCTCTTACCGTCGAAGATTTGGCATTGATGACATTTGTTGGTTTCTTTATATACATCTGAGAACAATGTAGGCCAATAATAACCATCTCTTAGGATTTTGTTGACTGTCACCTTCCAGGAATGATGTCCTCCACAGTCTCCCCTATGAAATTCTCTTGTAATTTGTCGGGCCTCATCCTCCAAGACACAGTTTAGCAGGACCCCTCCAGGGTCTTTCCAATAGAGGTATTTATTTATGATACAAAATTTGGCAGATTTCAACTTCACAGATCTTGCTCTTGACTTACTTAATCCTTCTGGTGCTTGCATATTGCGGAGCACAAATACAATATCAGAATACCATGGAGAAGTTACAAAATCAACCATCACCTCTATATCCGTATCTAACTGATCAGGTTGATGAGATAAGAAATTTATTT
>LPNX010723325.1:786549-866651 GCA_001517045.1 Pseudotsuga menziesii
CCTGGCAACTCTAGAAATCTTCGGATCTGCATATCATCTTCGAACACCTGCCAGTATTTGTAATTGTCAGGGATAGAAGGTCTGTTCAAAATCTCCACCTGGTATTCCCTTTGACTGGTCATAGGAGTTTCAAATTTTCCAGCGGCTACTGCTAAGGAATCAGCCACCATATTGTCAACCCTGGGAACCACCTGAATTATATACTCTGTAAAGAAATTGCCAAGCATATCCCATACTTCATTTCTGTAAGCCCTCATCCGAGGATGCTTAGTTTGATAACTCTCATTTACTTGATTTATCACCAACTCGGAGTCTCCCAAGATCTTGACCCTCTGAGCCCCGAGACCCTTCAAAGCATGTAACCCTAATAACAGGGCTTCATACTCTGCTACATTGTTAGTGCACTCAAATAGTAATTTGTATGACAGAGCTTTGAAATCATGAATAGGAGAAATGATGTAGACACCAGCCCCGGCACCAACCTTTGCAACAGATCCATCAAAATACATGATCCATTGGCCTTCTTTTTTCTGTTTTGCTTCCAGAGCTTGCTGTTCCAAAACTTCTTTCTCTTTATTCACCTCGTACTTCTCCTGTTTTTTAGATTTCTTTTGCAATGCAGCTCCCAAATCATGTGGGTCAGCGTCATTAAAGAACATGGAAGATCCCAAATCAGTGTCAACAGCATATATATGATGAACTTCGGGCTTATCTTGACTGCTAACCACATAAGGAGTTCTCTTTTCGCTATACAGTCTTCTGCTCCCATCTGGAACTGGGATGGTAGCATATGACATGTCCATCTGCAGGCTGCCTTTCAACTTGGAAGTCCAAGATCTTGACAACAATACCCCAAATTTGGGTGGGATGTATGCCACTACTACATCCATGACTATGGTCTTAGAAGGCAGTTTGTTCAGGGTTACCACCATGTCCTTAATTAGTCCCAGCCATTTTACCTTCTTGGAATCAAAAGAGTACAGATCTTTATAGGGCCTTGTTACCTCCAATCCTAAACTTTCTACCACTCCTTTGGGCATCAGATTATGTGACGCCCCGGAATCCAACATGGCATTGTGGACCACTTTGTCGAGCACCTTCAGACTTAAGTAGAAAGGAGGCACCTCTTCGCCCTCTAAATTCTCAGCTTTTGATCCAAATGATATGGCAAGATTATCATCATTCAAATTTAAAATGTTGGCCTACCCTTCACCTTGGTCTTTGACCATTTTTGAAATAGTATCTCTGTATTCAGTATTTCTCAACAACTCATTAAATGGAACAGAGATCTTCAGTTTAGACAGGTCGTTTTGCAGGTTAAAACCAGCACTAATCTTCTCTACCTCAATCGGAGTCGCCTTTTTTGTTACTTTATCCCTCTGTACATCATTCTGAACTTCTCTACTCACAAAGGGCTCTTGTTGCGTTTCTTTTCCTTTTTCTACATCTAAGGAACTAGAGGAAGGCTGATTTGGATTTGCCTTTCCTTTATTTATGGGAACATCTCGGTTCCTTAGCTTCATTTTCCTTTGAACATCATCCATCACATGTAAATAACCTCTCTGATATGACTCATTTTCGAATTCTTCATTTGCATCTTCCTGTGCAAACATATTATGTTCTTCTTTAGTGAGATATATCTCTGAATCTTGTTCCCCGAACAGGTGGATCTCATTTTCCGGTGGATCTTCTTCTTCGCCAACATAATTTTCAGGGAAAGGTGGGCGGATGGGCTGTTCTTCTTGGTTTCTTGGATTCCTCTGGTCTCTTTGTCTATTTTGAGGGGGAATAGGGGGATTTGGTCTTCTGAAGTTTGGACTCCTGATCTGGGGATCCCCTTGCTCTCTATTGAAAGGCCTGGCATCCATGGTTAACTTATCCATCAACTTCTCCATAGTCTTCAGCATTATGTCAAACTTAACATCTGAAGCAGAAGATGAAGCAGAAGGTACATTTTCTTCTTTCCTCCTCCTATCCACATCTCTGTGTTTCATCTTTCCACTTGCCATCATGTTAGCCTCCACCTCTAGGGCATCAGTAAACATGGCAGCAAGGGTTGCTAATTTCCTCTCGCGCAGTGAAAAAGCAAAATCATTATCAAAAGCTCTAGCATTATGTAGTTTAGCAGCTGCAGGAGAAGGCTTTATATCCTCTGGAATAGAGTTATAAGCCCTCATGAATCTACTTGAGAATTCATGAATAGACTCAAAACCTCCTTTCTTGAGACCATTATACTGAGACAAAAGTTGCAGAGGATTCAGTTTATCATCCCACCTATCCAAAAATGCATTCTGAAAGGCCTGAAAATTTGCAATAGACCCTTGTGGAAGGTCCTTAAACCACTTTTTCACCTCTCCAGACAGACTTTGGGAAAATAACCTCATGGCAACATCAGGGTAGTCTACTTCCTCCAGGTCAATGAAGTCTTCAAACTTGGCAACATGCTGTTTTGCAGTTACATCACCTTCCCCATCAAACAAAGAAATTCTCTGAGAATAATTTTGGGGAAGATCATGTAAAACAGCGGGCAAACGCAAGGGGGCAAACCTAGCGGCCATCGGTCTGGGTGGGCTTACAGGAACTGAGGTGCTTAGAGGATGTACAGAGGCAGATGTTTTGGCTTTAGAGGTCTGCTGCAGGCCACTCCAAAAGGATTCTAACAAATAGGATTTTTTCTTATGAGGATCAAGTTCAGGGTCTTTGAGGTCAGATTCGGATCTAGTTCTCAACAGGGCATGTGCAGTACTCACTCCCCCTTCTGTATCAGTATGAGAATCTAGCGATGATGAGGAGCCAAACAAAGGAAAATGTGCCTGCTCTTTATTCTTTCTTCTGAACAACTTTTCTGGATTCTCAAAACTTTTTAAGATTTCGGTATCAGAGTTACCTCGTGTATGTCTTCTTGAAGCCAGAATGTCATTCTTGAATTCTGGGATGATTTCACAGCGAAGTCGCCAGGGAAAATACACAACCTTCTTCTCTTTTTGAAATTCCTGTTTGCCCATAGGAACCTCCCTTAATCTTTGTCGTTCTCCCGGGGCAGATATGCACTTCGGTCCCCGGCAACGGCGCCAGTTTGTTAGCACTCAGAATGTACCCAGGTTGTAAAAGGTACACCCCGAGGTAACAGCAAAACCACTTTAGGAAGATATTGGTATTCTCTCCCAAAGAGGGATCTCTCAGCATGAACTTTACAAATTGCAAGACCAAACGGTAACAATATTTAAAGGTTTATTTATTTGGTTGAAACAATCACATATCCATTGGGCAACGGAGTGATATACATGTAAAAAGATTCCCAAAATGCAGACACAGGATTTTTCAAAGGCAAGATAATTACATAATTGCAGTCATTTCATTTGTCAGGGTGAAAATAGAAGAAATGAGGGAACAGCCCATCAATACAGAGCGTCTAAGACGAACTCCATATCAACTTTAGTAGAAAAGATCATATAATACCTGAAACGATGAATAGAGCATAAGCATATGAATTCTAAACATCAAACACTATGTTCCAGATACGACAGAAAAAACAGAATGGAGCGTTACACAGGAAAAATTTACAAATCACACAGAGAAAGAAAGCACGGACTGCAATGTCAATGATACATGAATCTCTGAAAAAAGAACTCTCATGCATTCATTCTGGTATTAAAAATAAGACAGATATGTTCTCCACAAATTACTTCATCTGATGGGTTCCAACCCCCATCTCATAAAAGAGATACAAATTTATAGATCAAACAATAAGTCTGCCTCCAGCAGATCAATAACATACATTAGAGGAAATTTGGGGTCTAAAATGGGCCTTATAAGAAAACGTGTCAAACTAAGTTTTTGTGAGTTGGAATTCAAGAACCAATAGAATTTCAATAAAATAAGTCAACCATAATGGTTGAATTGATATATTTGTCATTAAAAAAAACTACTTTTTTTGTTAGTATTTTCGACATATCTCATTGTGTTTTTACTCAAATTTCGATTGGGAGAGCTCGTTGGATGCGGAATTTGATTCCGCATCCATCGAGTATCCACTCTGTATACTTTTGACGGACCCCGCTACCCCAAAAACAAGATATACCTGAAAAAATGTGATGATGATGTCATCATCACATTTTTTCAGGTATTTCTTGTTTTTGGGGTAGCGGGGTCCGTCAAAAGTATGCAGTGTGGGTACTCGTTGGATGCGGAATCAAATTCCACATCCAACGAGATCTCCCAATCGAAATTTGAGTAAAAACACATGGAGATATGTCAAAAATACGAACACAAAAAGTAGTTTTTTTCTTTCTTCCTCCAAAATTAATCAATATTATTTTATTATTTTAACTACTATTTTATTATTTTCCTTAGGAGGCCCATTTTAGACCCCAAAATTCCTCTAATGATGACTGGCGTAAATTAGAGTTTGTAACCGAAATCCTACACCACTAGGAAGTTGTTACAATTCTATTCCTAACCGATCACAAAGTATGAATCAACTGAATAACAAACTTTGGCCTAACAGCTTCCACGTCTTCGCCTCAACAGCTCCATGCCTTTGCGCCATCAGCTCCATGTCTTTGCACCATCAGCTCCATGTCTTTGCCCCGTTAGCTCTTCGGTACCATGACACCTGTTCTTAGGAGGGAACGATAAGCTTTGTTTTCCCAACCCTCTCGACGACTTTCCATTGCTCCGTACTTGGGGTGTCACACTCCATCATCTCTCGGATGGTCACCTCGAGCTCCATATATGTTTCATAAGATTTCTTGGGTAACCTGGCTCTGATGACGGTGAACTTCTGTAAGATTTTGAAATCTTCCGCTAGTATGTCCACAATAGTTTTCCCTGACAGGATTTTTTCCATGCTATTAAATTTCGAGTGATCCATGCGAGCCCGGACAAGCAGCTGATGATAATGTTCCATTGAGCGCAACCGACCTTCTTCGTCCCAGAAAGACGGCAATCCGTCTTCTAACAACTCTCTAAACTCCTGTCTGAACTCTTTGACTTGCACGACCAACTCATCGGACTTGTCTTGGACAGTATTCATCAACTGGTGCTTTTGGATGATCTTCTTTGTAGACAGCACTATTGAGATTCGGTCTTTTATGCCCATGTCATGCAGCTTTTGGTACGATAGTGAGTTCAGGAAATTTAATGTATTTTGGGCTGTGGAGAGGGGTATTCTCGCCATGTGTTCATTTACGAGCTTCAGTTTTTGCTGGGCCAACTCTGTCACTGTATACAAATCATCAATAAAACTTAAGTAATGTCGAAACTTAGTAATCTCTATAGTAAGGGTATCCCAAATAATATGCTTCACCCCTTGAAGGGGGACCTTCCCAATGCATTTTTCCTTTAGCTCCTCGAGCTTCTTCTGCAATTGATTCTTTTCCTGCAAGATATGTCTTCTGCTTTCACTCATTTTGACTAATTCGGCCTTTACCTTTTCATTCTCAGTCGTCAACTCTCGGATTTCTTCGTCTTTTAAACTTACCTGGGACATGGACACCAATGGGTCATCAGCAGAGAAGTTATCCAGTGGTTTGTTTATTTTCACAATGGAGAGACCTTCATCAGTGGGGGTTTGACTCATCAGCTCCTCCATGATTTCCTTTTCGTCATTTTGGTCCTTTTCCAACATGGATATTTGAGACAGCAGTTCTTCCCTTTCGACCTCTGATATGCATTTTTCCTCCTGTAGCTCGACGGCCTTCCCTTTGTATTCCATCATTTCCTGATGAATTTTCTCCTTTTCTTCTTGCAAGGCCATCAATTCGGCCGATTGGACGTGTTCTGAACCGGGGATCTTTAGTTTCTTCTTGAGGACCTGTAGAGCATTGTCTTTCTCTTCTAACAACTTCTTGACAGCCTCGGTACTGTCAGAGCTAGCGATGTCCGTTTGCATTTTTCTGATTTGAACGACATTGGCTTTGTTCTCAACCTTTTCGTGCTTCAATTGAACTTCCAACTTGTCTACCAACACTTGCAACTTACTTATCCTCATCATGGCCTGCAACAGGTCTAAATATAGAATGTCGTTGGTTTGCTTATGCAACTGAATCTTGTCTGGAGCACTGATTTTGTCCAGACGGATTTCTATCTCAGACATTTTCTTATCATTCACAATGGCCATTTTGAAAGTATTTTTCTCAGCATCCCTAGCAGCAAATAGGGATGTTTTAGAACTGTACAGGTTCCTTACCTTAGGGAGCATATTTCGTGTTTCCTCCAGGGATTGCTTCCTCTTTTCTAGGTAGCTTGTCTTGAGCTCTTCTTTTGATTTAAACAAGGGACCGGATTCTGGGATGTTAACGTCACCTTCTAAACCTTTAAAAGAAAACTGACTGACCTGTATGGTCTTGATGGGGACCAAGGCAACCTTTTTGGAAACATTGGGCATCTCTTCGTTCACCATATCACCTCCCTCGAGCAGCTTCACCTTCTTACGGGACATCTCTTCGTCCACTTCCATGTTCTCAGCCTCTGCCAAACTCCTCTTGACCGCAACGCTGACACCCTCTGTGATTTGGATCTCTGAACGAGATGCGGGATGTGTCTCTGTCTCATCTTTGGAATCGTCAGTGACCTGCAGCAAATTAGCCATCTCAGCTAACCCTTCAATAGCTTGATGCTCAAACGGTTTGTTTTTGTTTGCTTGCTTTCTCAATGATACCACCTGGTGGAGGTCATAGTTCATATTTACATCCTTTACGAAATCCATATTCTCCATCAATATCTCTATACATGCCAGGGCACCTTTGCCTTTAAAAATGAAAGGGCCGACTTTAAATGGAAATTTAATATTCAAAGATTTTCTGAAAGCACCGAAATGCTCCTCCTCTGATAACAACCTTTGCCTCATAAACTCTAGAGCAAAAATTCTTGGGGTCAGAAAGGAAGGAAACCTATAAGGCTGACCTGTAAAGCCATACACTCTCAAAACCATATAATCTCTATACAGAAACCAGTCTCCCACCCGCCCCTCGGGTGAAGACTGCATCAAACATTTCATTTCATTAAGGACCCGGGGAAACTCTTGATCAAACAGCATCCTGTATATTTCGGACATGATCGAATTGGCAAATTCGATCAGGTTGATTTGCTTTTGCAAATCAGAAGAGGATAGAGTACTTACGAACTTCAATTCTGTAACATTAGAACATACTAACATGTTAAGCAGGTGTGTCTGAAACCTAAAAAACTGGACCTTGGGAAATTCAGTCAACTAGAGGTGGATCGCTTCGGCCAGATATCCGTCTAAATTAAGCACAGGAACTGACTGGGACTCGAGACTTAAAGAATTTACTTTTAGCAAGAAACCAAGGATAACATCACCTATAGGACAGTCGTCATCTAGACCTAACACTTGACAAACCAAAAACATTACCCACTGCACTTCAATTCTAAAAACGTGCAAGGGGTAGGGCAAGGTAAGGCCTTCAAGGGACTGACCTTCCCTTAGGATACTTGACAGGAATCGAGTGCGAGCGTCATCGTTGCAACTTTTAAAAAACTCGGCAAGGATAGACTCATTTACAGACTCACGGTTCACAGGGTAACTTTCGGGCAAACTAAGATTTCCCCTAATGGCCGAAGCATCAATTTTACACAGTATCTTCGACGCGGACCGACTCACAATGACTCTCTGAGAGGGAGAATAATTTACTGCGCACCATTCGGCAAATTCAGGGAAGTGGAGGGTTTGCTCCAGGGAAAAAAAGTACAAAAAGGACTTGCATACATTCAGAACGTCATTCCCTTGCAAGAAACAAGACCACAGCCTCTCTTTGCTACCAGACACACTTCCTGTAGACAAGAAAGGCTCGCAGACACCCCTGTGTCTATCTACCAAGAATTCTTCTCTTTCATCCGGGACCCGACCAGACACAGAGGCTTCACCCTGTTGGTCCATTTCTTAATTTATAACGATAATTGAGCGAAGGAATTAGAGATTAAGGTCCTACCTGGCTCATTGTGGAGGCGTGTGTTCAAAATGCGCCTGGTGCTGTCAACTGGAAGCGCCCAAATCGACAGGTCCTTTTCTCCGGGTCCCAAACAATAAAATAATCGCTGGAGAGGTAAATTTTGCCTTTATAGGACACCCCCGATTAGGCACGTGGGAAGCATTTATTTCCGTAACCGCTACTTATCTCTAACAGCCGTGCATCTTTCTCCTTCGGGTTCATTTCCGACCGTTGATATCTTCTGTGCAAATTCCTGGCCTTCGGATCGTACACCACGTGTGTTTTTCCGCCGGACATCTTGGTGCTATGCACCGTGTAAGTCTCCATTCCGGGGTCGCTCGTGACCGTCTATGTGACGTACTTCCACCCCTCACCGTTGGATCAAACGCCACGTCCCACATTCTGCTGAGCCGTCTGACTTTATCTACCGTGCAACTCTGGGTCCCGGAAACATCTACAGCCGTCGATCTGATCTCCCTTTACAGGCAGGCCGTTGGATCATGTGGCGCCCATCCAATTCCGCTGGGCTCCTTCGCTTTATCCGTTGAGAAACTTTAATCAGCGGAATTGCTCCCAGCCGTTGATACGATGTCCCTTCAGCTACGCACCGTCGGATCTTCAGTCGCATACCCAATTTCACCGGGCACTCCGGGATTATCCGCCGTGCTAGTTCGACCTCCGGAATCATTGCTAGTCATTGATCTATTACCCTTCGATCTCCAACCGTTGGATCGGGCAGCATATAATGAGTTCCACCGAGTGGCTCAAAGCTTATCCTGCGTGCATGTTCATCTCCCGGAAACCAAAATAGTCGTTGATCCACGCTGTCTTTAATCCTCGGCCGTCGGATTTTCCTCCACGCATCCCTTCCGCTGGAAGCTCTGGTGTTTATCCGCCGCGCAGGTTCCGGCTGCGAAATCAATCCCAACCGCCGATGTGATCCGATTCCTTCCCTCCACCTCCGGATCATGAGGAATATATGTGATTCCGCCAACTCCCATTTCTTTAACTAACTTGCACCTTCCCCCGGCGGATTGGTTATGAACCGCAGATCATCCCCGAATTAATTTGTAACCATTGATTTGTGTAGGCGGCTAAATGCCCGCACTTCTGCTATCTTCCTCACATGTTTTGAAAGGCAGAGGGAGTATTAGCCATGGATTGGCTCCTTCTTTCGATCACAGCCTAGGATTTTTGTTAACTTGGCTACTCTTTTAGACCATCACGTCACCTTTGTATCATATCTTTAAACCAAAGTATTTAAACAACACAATCTTATCCCCCCCCATGATCTTATATTGCTTTTGTTCAATACAGGTGCTAACACCTGGATCCACCCACCCATTCCCTAACTCCACAGATCATGTTGAAACTAGTCCAACCTATTGATATGGTGTCGCACCCCCCTCCTGGTACACAAATGACTACTTCTGTCTCTACTCTTTCCCCCCCTCCTCCCACAAATATTGGGGGAAAGGCATCCAAAACCTCAACAAAACCACATCCTCTTCTTATATGTGCTTTATGTGATGTCCAAGGACATGTGAGACAAAATTTTCCATATTTAGCAATCCTTTGCACCCATATGTGCACAGTAGTTGAGATCGATGATGCTCTAGTTGTCAATGTACCAACCATACATGCATTCAAAAATAAATCGCTACAAACCAATCACCCGTGTGCATTTTGCGACCTATATGGTCATTATTCCCATAATTTCCCAAACTTTCCCGAGTATTGGTTGCTCCTCAGTGACCTTCACAAGCATTCCCTTGAGTCTAAAATCACCATCCTTGAGGAAATACACCCCCCGAATTCTTCCTCAGTGACCTTCACAAGCATTCCCTTGAGTCTAAAATCACCATCCTTGAGGAAATACACCCCCCGACTTCTTCCTCGGACACCAATAACACCATTTATACAATCTCTGCTTACAATAGTCCTTCCCCCTCATCGACTACAGACGACCCCCCTGATCTATCCCGACATAATGTTTGTGATGATGAGGAGATCCTTGAAACTGCCACCAGTTTTATCCCATTTCATTTAGGCCACAGTGTGGAGTCAGTTATTTTCATTGAATGTCAGATTCTATCACTATTCCTTTCTGTCAAGATTCTACCTGATACTTCACCGTTATAAAAATGCCTACTTATGCTTGAATAAATGGATGAGGACCATCGTGCTGCTCTCCAAATGATTAAAGTGGCTAAGACCCAATCGAAGTCCCATTATGACTCCCACGTTCTCCCACGCACCTTTAGCGAGGGGGACCTTGTCCTCGTTTATTACCAATCCCATGATAAGACTGGAAAAGGGAAGTTTGAGTCCATGCGGTATGTCCCTTATGTCATCCATCGATGTCTCGACAAGGGGGTATACCTCCTTTTTGACTCCGACAGTCGCCTCTTGAAGAGTCCCCGCAATGGGCTCTACCTCAAGAGGTTCTATCCCTGATGTCTCCCACCATGCATACCCTTGTATAATAGTTTTTATTTCTTGTTTTGCATCGTTCTTAACACAAGTCTCACACTTTTTTTCCTTGGTTGCTCCAGATGGATCCTACCTCACCTTGCTATGTTGGTTTCGTTAACGGTGCAAGTATATGGTCTCCTAATGTTGCCTCGCATGCGTGGGTCATTTATTCCTCGTCACATGAGTTGATCCATATCAACAAAAAGTGTGTTGGTGTTTCTACCAACAACCATGCTAAGTACGATGGTGTCACTAGTCTCCTATCCACCGCCCTTCACTTGGGTATTCGTCACCTTGATGTCTTCCTAGACTCCGAGCTGCTTGTCACTTAGTTGAATAAATTCTATGAAGTATGTGATCCATGTCTCTTTAGAAAGTTCCTGCATACTAGACACTTGGTTAGACATTTCAAATATATTTCATTCATGCATGTTCCCAGAAGTCTCAATAGTGTAGCATACCAAATGGCTAATGGCATTCTAGAGTGGCACATCAATCATCGTATATATGAACTAAACTACATCATATAGTCATGCATACATATGTCATATACATCATATAGGAATACTCATAAACATAATTAGAAGACTAAAAAAACCATAAAAATACAAAATTATGCATCCACATGCATTCATATCATATCATCATGTTCAGTACAAAATGAGAAGCTCCACAAGCTTTCTCGTATGATTATACATATCATACAAAAAACCCCAGGATCAAACGCATTGGGGGAAGAATCACAAGATTCTAGTCTGATTCATCCTCCTCTAACTCTATTTCCTCCTTAGTATCCTCCTCACATGAGCTCTCCTCCTCCATCGGCACGTCCCCCTGTGTCATCACTCTGACATACTCAGCAGCAACCGTGATCCTCCTCATAAAAGAGATCCACTACAGAGGATATCTGTAGCACGTGATGGTTTGATCGTCATCTAGGTACTGCCACCCAACACCAGTTCCCCCCTCCAATATCTGCTCCATGTCCATCCGTAGTGAATCCAATGTAATACTCTGCCACCTCCTCCCCCCTGTGACTGAGTGGATCTAACCCCTTCACCCTGCCCTTGCATCGTTCGAGGGTGCAGTCCCACGTCTACACATGCACATAGTATGTCATTAGTATCTATCACATGTATGATCTAGATACCACTATTCTAGTAAACTATATATGATTGAAACCAAAAAGCGTCATGCAAACATACCATCAAGTCCCTAGACCTGTCCAGGAGGTCGAGGAATCCCTAAATATCCCCAATAGTCCATCCCCACATATGGATAGTCCTCTATGAGGATAGAAACCCACCGCCCATTGTGAAAAAATATCTTAGGTGAATTAATGCTCCACAAGACTGCCTCCCTCCTTGATCATCATCTCGCACCATCGACTCATGCACAAATCGCAAGGTCCCCCGTCGTACACTGCTATATGCGGTCGTAGTATTTGTAGCCTCTCATATATGAATGAGCACAAAAAGGAAGGGAAACATAAATACCCATTCGCCAAACTATCCTAGTTCATCCCACTTCAAACCATTGTTAAGTATATTTGGTCCCACCCATACTAGGTTCCCTTCAACACACTATCGACCATCAGTAGCTGGCCGCTTGAGATCTTGTGCATACCTTTCGAACCTAGTATCTGCAGCAGCATCGTTTCCACTGCTCAAGTCTCTAGACTCTCTATGCCGCACACCAATATATACGGTGTATGCACATAAGCTAAGGCATAGAAATTCCTGGCACACAGGTCATCCATCAACACCCCCCTCGGGAACTTCAGCGAGATATTGCTGATCACACCTAGTAGTGGGAGGCCAGACATAAATTACACGTCTTGGAGGGTGATCTCCAATTTCTCACCTTGTATGATGAATCACTCTAAGTCTCTATCCCAAAAACTCACCAGCTTGTTCAATAGTAGCTTTGTTGAACGCATCAGGGGAATGTGGAAGAACTTCAGTAGCCAACACCAGGAGAGCGTATCTTGTACTACTCCATCCTCCTCTACCTCATATTTGAGGTCCCCAATGTCTCTCTCGCCATTTGTTTCAAGGCATCCTGCACATCCAAAAAGTATTTGTGAGACCCAGTTACACAAAATTTTCCATTGTGTGCTAGGTCGCACCTATCGGGCCTTTTTTTGTGACCCACATCACACAAAAACACATGACAGGTGTGACTTGAGTCACACCTATTTTCTAAACATGTGCACCCATGTCACGTCTGTCTCCTAGACAGGTACAACTGAGTCGTTCATGTCTTCATGATATGTGCAACCAGGATCATGCCTTTTCCCTTGAAAAGTGCGACCCGACCCCACTGACCCTTCTGGTTTAGTCGAGGCCACCAGAATGAGAAAAAACCACAACTAAACCACTGAAATTGACGAGCTAGGTGAGAGCTCTTACCTGAAACTCACAGCTCAAAAAACCTCCAGTCCAATCAAAATAAATCAATAGCTTTGTTTTAGGGCCCTCCACTCCAACTCAACACTGCACAATGAAAATATCATGTGTCATGTGGTCCCCTTTGTTTATAGGCCTCCATTTGGTAAACCCTTTCTTCAATGCACCATAGAGTCATCCAACATCCATTTTTCACGTCATTCGCATCGTCGGGTTCAATTTTTCGTCCTCTGTTTACTCATCAGACCCATGTCTTATGCTCTCCCTATGATTTTTTGGGCTATTTGCTAGAGTCACCTCAATTTGCGTTCCACCATGCAAATCACACCTTGTATGTATTGGCATGTTCATGAGCAATCCGCTCCATCCATACTGCAAACTTGGCCTTATTTTACCTCCATTCACTGTCCTGCAAGGAGGCCCCACCCATGTTCCACTGTTATTGATATCCATGTTAGCCATGTTCACAACATCACCCCTTTTGGTACATCGAACACTCCCTCCTTGCTTGACTAACCATTATGGAGTTTCGGTTAAGCTCTTTTCTGACTCCTTAAAGAATGAAAAGATTTCCAAGCATGATTTCTTCCTTTCACGCTCATTAAAGTATTTGAAAGGGTGTCTATGTGGTCTCGTTTATCTCCTTTTTTGGACTATGTATACTATTTAAAAAAAAGGACCACCCTAGCACCTTCCATCTAGGAATGTTTCCCTTTGTATCCTTTTATGCTTTCTCAGACATTGGGACCGTAACTTATGAAAAATATCATTTATGGTTTGTATTTAAGCTCTTTTCTATCCCTCTCATGAAGAAAAGATCGTCGAAAAAACTTGGTTTTTTTCATGCTCGTAAAAGTATTTGAATGACCGTCCATTTAGTATAGGTTTAACCTTTTTTTATCTAGTTGGACTACCTACGAAAAATAAGTCTCTCTTCCCATTTCAGCTGGGAGAGATCTCCTTTGTACACTTTTGTCCCTTTTCAAACGTAGGATACTACTATATGAAAAGAGACCCCATTGGAGTCTTCTTCCTGTTTTCGGACTCTTTAAATATGAAAACACCATTGAGCATTTATCATCTCGGGCTCAACAAAAATCCATGAGATAGTGTCATATTGAGCATACTTCTATCCCTTCTTCAAGCTCCTTAAACTATGAATAAGGCCCAAATGATACCTCTAGGAGCCCACACATATTACATATAGTCTCCCATTATGGAAGCTTCCCCCCATTGGGTCGCCTTTGTTTAGAGTGCTATGTGATGAGTCTCCCTTGGATCCCTCGGACATCACTAGTCCAACTACTTCCCCAAGTATATCCCATTGCATTCATTTCCCCAGTTTCATAGCTATGATTCCCTCCCCATGAGTCAGTGTCATTTTCCTCCAGGTCATCCCTACCGTCATGCTCTTAACAAAGGAATTTTGAGTCCCCAGTACTCCCCTGCCCCTGTTCCCCATTCAATGTCTCAGTCCCCTTATTGTTCCATATCTCTAGTTGTCCCCCTTGAGCTTCTATCAAGGAAACCTCATTTCCTTGGTAGTTGTAGGTCTCCCTCAGCTGATGTCAACACATCTATTCTAGACGATAGACCCAAAGGTCATTGTATCTTGGTTTCATACACCTCATTGATGAGTTCCTTGGACGACTTTATAAGAGTCCTTAGTTCCTTTCGGGTTGGTTGTGTCTCACGTGCTCGACTTCAACTCCATCATCGCACCCTTAAGATTTGTACAAGGTATTGGTTCCTTCATTATTTGGTTGAAGACCTCAGTTGTCACCTGACTCTAGCACATTGGTGAGTCTATTGCGAGACCCATACAGTTTCATGTCCCTTTTGATTTCTGAGCTACATTGGTGACCGTGTTTGGAATCCCATCAATGTCCAGCTTCCGTGTATCTCAAGTACTTGATGTTATTTATTGTACCTCACAGATTATGACTCTTAGTCATTGAGTCCATCTAGTTGTGTACACCTACAAATTCAACAAAGCATTAGTTGTTATGTTATTGCATTCCATGAGAATGTCATTGTTCCTATGTACCAGTTCTTCAGATCAATATATGTATTCAACCTCCCATTGATGCCACCATTATGTTCTTCCAGTTGTATGTATTGATCGACTCCCATTATTTGAGCCTTGATCCCCACTTGTATATTGAGACATTGATACAAGCATGGGTATGCCTTCCTCGTCCATATATATGTCGGATATTCCATGTACCTTATCCATTTTGAGAAGAAAATACAAACCAAAATCCACTGCAGTTTGAATGAGGAAACTCTGACTCCTCCATGGTTCCCTCTGGTTTCTCCATTGTTGTCACCATTTCTCCCTTGATCCTATGATGTCTATCGGCCATACGATGAGATCCGGCCCTCACACATCAGGGGAAAATATGTTAACACCCAAAACTCTTCACCTAGCCGTCTATCGTCAAAACCATAATTATACATCATAATCCCACCAGTATTTTCTCCATTTTTACCTTCACAATTAAAATTCCACAAAAAATGGTCCAAAACATTATTATTCCTTCTCCCATAAATGAAGGGAAGTTGAGCAGTTACTGTGACTTATCCCCACTCTCTCCAAAAAGGACAAAAAACCCTTAAAATGAGAATGTGTCAAAAACCATGGCCAAATACCATGCACAATCAAATACCATGGGTCATTACCATGAGTCAGAGATCCTTGGATCATCCTATAAATACATTGTGAAGGTCTCCCCATAACAACTTTTTAACTTTTTGTCATTCCTTAATTACATCATTACATTCCTGCCTTTTGTCCATCACATCCTTTACCCACACTATCCCACATTGCACATCGAGTTCTCTCTGTGCAATCCTTACTCCCTTCCCCAGTGACAACCCTTTGTTGGAGAACACACAAAGATCAGGATCGTGGGAATCCTATAGACCACTTCCTCAAACAACCATAGTTGCCCATTTTAAAGGTATCTTTTATTTTGTTGCATTAGTTAAATTAAATATTTTTTTTTTATTGCTCATTACTGCAAGTCAAGGTTGAGAAATCCCTCGCATCATGTACTCTACCCTATGATCCGACTGATCTAGGCTAGGTGCTTTTGCACTCAGTAGGGGAGAAATCCCCAATACAACACTTTCACCAATATTTTTCATTGTTCCATAAAGTATGCCCATGATCCCACTAACATTGTTTTGTAATAGTGCTCACATATCTATCATCATTATTTATGGTTCCACCAAAAAATATTCACATTTGAACCAACCTTTTTTAAGGTTCCTTAAGTACTTTGGTTCTATATGCATTGTCAAAGTTCTATAAGTGATCATGTTTCATTAATCTAATATTTGGAAATGTTATTAAAATTTATTGTAGTATTTAATTTGACATTTAAAAGTGCTATACCTAAATCCTGTCACCAACATGTGATGAGATCCTTAACCCCTATGTTTTCCCTTAATCCCAAAACTTGGAGTGGAAAATTGCTCTGTTTGTCAATTCTACTTGAAAAAACCTAGCACTGCACTTACCCTTTGGTTGATAAGCGGTACCTTGCTCAACACCGCCCATGTCCTGTTATAGAGAAGCGATGCCACCACCTATAGGCTTTGTTCTTTAAGTGGTTCTCACCTAAACCACTCTGTCATAAGGGAACAAAAGTAGTACCTTGGGTAAAATGGGAAAAAGAGAAGTTTCTCGAGGCTTCTAGATCATGAGCCTCATGTACTCCCTTATCTCTATCAATATGGGTTAGTTTGAGCTTGAGATCCCCCTTGGTAGATTCTTAGAGCCACCTCACCCACAATGCTCTCAACTATCCCTATCCATTGAGCCTTATAAATACAAGCTCATATCCATAGCTGAGGGGGAGAACTGAATAGGTATTGTTATGTTGTTGAATTGACTGCCTAGTCCAAATCATTGGAGAGCATAGAAAGAAAGTTGGAGCTTATGGGGATGAAGATTTTGTCTCGTGGAGGAGCTTGTCGACACTAAGGCAATGGTTGTAAGCTCCTTCATACATTCTTAATGCAAAGCTGATTTCCGTCCCACATATCTATTGTTTTGATTTCACATGTATATGTTACTAGATTCCTTGGTCACTAGTATGGATATGTAGATGGTTTTCTGGTAGCTTTGATGTGCTTGTATGTTTGACATGTTTGCTGGTACACAGGTTCATGATCAAAGCAGTATTCCAGGTGTCTACAGCATTCAGAGAAGGTCTTCATCCTTTGTTGTTCACTCATTTGTTCTCGATCTGAACCATTCAGACCAGAGGAACAACTTCTATCCATAGAAGGTGCAATATTCCTGATAACAAATATGGTGACTCTGCTGGGAAGCAAAGCAAATTTCAGTTGATCTGATCTTCCTCAGTCCTTGAACCCTTGTCTGAATCCAGGCTCCACCTCCGACTCTCTTCAGTCAGATCTACCATCTGACTTAGTGAATTTTGGTTTGAAACTTTTAGATCTATTCAGATCTAAACTATTTCAACTTTAGATGCTCTTTTTTACTGTCAATTCATCAATCCTTACCTTAATTTGATCAATTTCTAACTTGATTTCTCATTCTCCTTGTGTTTTGGATCCATTCAGGGAACCACACATGTGTTGTTGGCAACAAGTGGTGCCACCGCTTGAACTCTATTAACCATAAGTGGTGCCACAGCCTTAGTCCTGTTATCCAGAAGCGGTGCTCATCCAGAACCACTCTGTCAAGACCCCTCCAGCGCGGTGCCATGTAGGCCTCGTTCCAAAACTAGTTTTTTTATCAATTTTTGCAAAAAGTTGGATTTTCTTTGCTTTCAACCCTGCACTATCAGGCTTGTGTGTTAGAATCTGAAAGCTCATGGTTGAAAATTCTGTGGTAAAAGATTGGTTTGGTTGAAGAATTCAAAAGCTAGATTAGGCTTGTTGATTATTCATTTGCTTTCATGCTTGTTGGTTGTGATTTTGAAAGGATTTTTTTGAAAGTTTAGGTTTCAGTTAGTTCTCTTTTCGTATCTTTTATAAAGACTGAAAGAAAAACCATTTGCTTAGCATATTAATTTCAATTTTTCCATAGAGGACTTCTTTTTGCTTTTAAAAAGATTTTTTATTATTATTGAGAATAGGTCATTATCATTATTGAGCATAAGGCATTGGATCTATGATTAGCCTCAGAAGCTTTCTGGTTCTCTTTGCTCTTTTGTCTCTCTTGCATTAGTACTATCTCGTCAAAAGAAAAAATAGTGTAGTTTTAAGTTAGATCTATCTATGTTTTAAGAAAAATCAAAAAAATAGAGTGCATATGCATGTCGAGTGCTTGTTGTTTTTCTTTTAGGAAAAGAGATTCTTACCCCTTTGATTGCTTTCAAAAAGAAAAAATGATTTTGGAATGTGTTGCTTGTCTTTGATTTTGATTTGTTCGAAGTAGTTGTTTGGGAATTTTTAGTTTTCAAAACAAAAATAAAATACTCTCTTTCCCTCTTGTAGGTAGGCATACCACGAACGGTAAAGTGAAATATTTGCATCTACATTCTGCATGGTTTTACTTTTTTTTGTCAAAATTCCATGCATTCACCTAACCGTCCACTTTAAAGTTAATGGTAGTTATAGGCTAAAATTTACATAGCAATTTGAGTGATAGGCTAGAGACGTGTTTGGGCATCGTTAAGCGTAGGAGCTATCATTACTCGTCTGCATTACATCCCGAGACTCGCACGGTTCTTCTATGTACCGTCGGTATATCGAACGACATTTCACGTACCCTTGAGGTATATAGAAAGGTACTTCACGTAATCGATTGTATATAGGAAGGTCCCTTGTGAATGGTTATGCATTAGACAACACTACTACCGATTCGAGCTCCCATGTACCTTGTGTATATCGGGAGACCCCACTAGTATACATTATCTATCTGAGAAAATCCCTTTGGTCGTCTTGCTTGGAGCCATACACCGAAAACAACATTTAGGGAGATTACTATGCACATACCCTTGAGGTATATCACGAGTGCCACCTTCTTGACAATCATGGTGAGAGACCTGACTATCTGAACTCCTCCTGTCATTTAAGTTTCCTTGTTTGGCCTATAGCTTGAGTAGGGAAATTTTTGGTGTGTTTTCTAGTTTTGAGACCCTAGGTTAGATAGGAACTATACAAACTGGCTGAATTAAGATAGTACAGAAGAGTACGGGGCTTGCCACCTGATTTTATTCTTGTTTCAGGAGAAAATCCTATGGAAGCTATCGACCAAGGAGCTGCTACCAACTCCCAAGTGGGAGAAAATGTGGTTGCAAAAAGCGAAGATCCATATCCTTCACATGTGCCTCCCTTGGTCCAACAACCTTCTCAGGGTAACACTTCGTTCCATTCTCCCATAGAATGTCATGTTAATGATACTACCCGTCCAAATTATGGTCCCAACGCTCCATTTTGGGATACCTCTATAGGACAAGCCATTGCCTCTTTTGGAACCCATTTAAACTCTTCTGAAGAAGTTCCACCAAATGAAGAAGAATGTAGAAAATACCAGGTAGCTATTCTTCGTGCACAAGAAATTGACAAGAAAATAGACAATATATTGGGTACACCACCACCTCGTTCAGCAGTTTTTCCAGTGGGATATAGCTCACTTGCTGATTCTATGAGACCCATTGAACCTATTCTAGATTGCACTATGAATCCACATAATCCACGTCAAACTACCAACCCCACCACCTCCCATATTATGTCTGTTCCAAATCCTCCCGAGTCCTCCGCACCTAGGGCTCAACATTCAATTCCTGTTTCATCAATACCTTCTAGTGCTGGGGGGAAACCCCCGGCACAACCTACGTTATCTGTCACTGGAATTGTAGCTAGCCATGGAAAAACCTCTAGTATAGAGAAATCTACAGTTTATGTCCCTACTACCCACATGAATGTGGTTAACCCCCCATTCAGTTCAGGTCGGTCCTTGGGGGCACAACCTGTAACCAATCAAACCTCTTGGGGGTATGGTTACACAGCAAATCAAGCACCTATAGGAAACATTAATTACCAACCCAATCCTATAGGAATGCCTTATGCGGGAATTCCATATCGTAGTAATACTTTCACACCATGGTGGAAACCTAACTGGTCCTACATGCCAGCTATGGGAGGGATACCTATACATACTACGGGGGGTGTCGGAGGACCACCTTATGGAGGTCCTCCCCCTGGGGGGCCTAATGGTTCTGGAGGGCCTGATGGCTTTCCTCCTAATGGTCCTAATGGTCCTAGTGGCCCTGGGGGCTTGTTGGATTCCCTCCTAATGGCCCCAGAGGGTCTAGTGGCCCTCCTCCTAGTGGTTCCGGAGGCTTTGGAGGTTTACCTCCCAGGGGTCCCGAAGGGTCTGGTGGTCCTCCTCATAGTGGTCTAAGCGGTCTTGGTGGTCCCAGAGGCCCTAGTGGTCCACCTCACGGAGGCTCTGGCGGTCCTCACGGTCCTGATCCCAGAAATCAACCCCTCGCGGACAGATCTTCTGGTGATTTTTCATCACAACAACCTGTCTATCAGTCTATTTATGGTCCTACTAGTACTTATATGCCATATCAATATTACTAGTATGTGCAACCTAATCATCAGTTACCTTTCCTAGCAACTTTGGACCTGCTTGATTTGTTTAAATTGATTAATGATCCCATTTGACATCACCCCTCATGGCCTCCCATTCCGATAAAGTTACCATCAGGCATTCCAAAGTTCAATGGGAAGTAGGGAGATGATCCGAAAAACAATTTCATGACATTCCATTTGTGGTGTCCTTCAAACTACCTTATGGATGATTCAGTTCATTTAAGACTCTTCCAGCAAACATTGACCGGTACCACTGCGAAATGGTACATTGAACTTCTGCAGCATTCATTTGTGGATTTTGGCTCATTGGCAACTGTGTTTCTTACACACTTTGAGTTTCCTATACATTATGAAATGGGTACAGATCTCTTAACTTCTCTCTGACGGAACACCTCCACCCACAGATTTGATCATATCCATGAGTGGAGAAGGCGGAGAAGACTTATTGAGGCTCCTATCCTAGATCAGTTGTTAGCTGATTGGTTTACTAAATATTTGTTTCCTCCAATCGCCCGAGATGTGGCTATGGGCGGTGCCGTTACTGAAAAGCAATCCATTATTCAAACCCAGTATCTGGACTTGGTCTATTCCCAGTCCGGAACATTGTATGACTTGATCCCTCAAGCTCCTCTCCCAAGCACCGATCCTACAAAGCCACCAGCAGAAACTCCTGTTGATGGGATTGTTGGTTCAATCCAATCCCCATCAACAACAAAACCTGCCAAGCAACCCCAGACTTCCACCCCCACTCCTTCAACTTCCAAGGTTTCCACCGAGGTCAATTCCATTTAGAGTATTCAAACACCTGGAAACAATAAAAATAAAGGTAAAGCTAAAAACAAAAAACGTGGAAACCAATAGGAGAATCCAAAACCAACCATCAACTGTTAGTTTTTCATCATATAAGCTAGCATTATGATATTAGGATCTTTTAACTGAGAGAATAACAAGCACAGCAATAAAACATAAGCACATCACAAGAGACAAGAGACACAAAGAGTTTTCCTCGGGGAAACCATAAAGGAGAAAACCCCGCAACTTCCTCAAAGATAGAATCAGCAAAAAATGGTAAGAGCCCCAAAACAGTAAGATGATCTCCACACAGCAGCAATCTCTCTCTCTCACACTAAGAGAGATTCTCCTCTAACTCATGCGCCCCAATGAGTGAGTGTGTTTGTTGCAAGTGATAAATAGAGAGGCTCTCACTCTCTATTTATATTCTTCTATTCACTTGAAGTGCACTCCAACATGTCGGCCTCAATTAACAATTACTTACTAGAGCCGACATCTCTAGGAGTGTCTAATAACCCTAGTGCCCCACCACTTGTGGGGACTTTCCCTCCTCCGACCAATAGGAGGGTAACACAATGGTGGGGACTATTGCCCCGACTTACAATGACTCACCTAGGGTCGACTTCACTAGGATAGTCTAATAACCCAAGGGCCCCACAACTATGGGGACTTTAACCCTTGACTAAAAGGAGGGTTACCCACAATGACTTGACATGACTTTCTCATTATAGAAACTTCCTGATCGAAACATCGAGGCATGACATGAATCAAATACATCCCAGAATAAACATCGGGTTACAACAGATAAGAAATACAAGTGAATACATTCCGAAGTTACAATTACATCAACAATCCCTCTTAACTAGGAAGGTATTCTCTCGACACAATTTATTAGCACAAGTCTTCTTCTCTGTATCATCTGAATCATCGTCAACTTCTCGTCATCTTCATCTTCAAGTCATCTTCATATTTAGTCATCTTTCATCTAGATCTGAATCATCACTCGATCTAGATCATCGTCACTAGATCATACTTGATCTGGAACATCGTCACTGGATCATACTTGATCTGGAACATCGTCACTAGATCATACTCGATATGGAACATCACTAGATCTGGATCATCACTCGATCTGGATCATCATCACTGGATTTGGATCATCATGGAACATCATCATTGGATCTGGATCATCTCTCGATCTGGATCATCATGGAACATCATCACTGGACTGGATCTGGATCATCACTCGATCTGGATCATCACTGCTGGATCTTAATCATCACTTGATCTGGATCTCTCAGAGTCATCATAACTGGATCTGGATCATAGCTCGATCTGGATCTCATCTGGTCATCATCATGTGTGTGCTATATCGTCATAGGAAGTTCTACAGAGCCAGCCTTCTTTCATGCTGGTTGTAGGCCTAGCCATTAGGTAGGTCTTCGCCCAGCACTTACATCTGACCTACTTGTCAGAAAGGCACACCCAACACTCACATCTGATCATGTAGTAAACTACAATCACATTAGAAAGGCCCAACACTCACATTCACCAGCATGGTAGGCACATCCACTACCATTTGTGAAATGGATTCAGCACTTATATCTGACCTACTCGTCAGAAAGGCTTTGCACTTATATCTGACTTGCTTATCAGAATGGCGGTAACCCTTACATCTGTCCTACTCGACAGAATGGCTAGCACTCACATCTGACCTCCTCGTTAGAATGGAGGCTACACTTACATCTGACCTGCTCGTCAGAATGGTGGTAGCCCTTACATCTGTCCTACTTGACAGAATGGCCAGCACTCACATCTGACATGGAAGGAACTAAATCCTTTAGCCATGAATAGAATGGCTCTGCCCTTACATCTGGCCTGCTCGTCAGAATGGCGGTAGCCCTTACATCTATCCTACTCAACAGAATGGCCAGAACTCACATCTGACATGGAAGGAACTAAATCCTTTAGCCATGAACAGAATGGCTCAGCCCTTACATCTGACCTGCTCGTCAGAATGGCTATGGATCCTTAGCACTCATATCTGACATGGAAGGAACTGAATCCTCTCACCATGATAGAATGGCTCAGCCCTTACATCTGACCTGCTCGTCAGAATGGATTTGGGACTCATCACTTTCCCTTGGAGGAAACCTCGATCTGGAGAACACCAAGCTTCTCCCTAAAGTACTCGAACTTCACTCTGGCTAATGGCTTCATCAACACATCAACTATCTATTCCTCCATTGCAACATACTGGAGCTTCACTACTCCTCTCTGCACCATATCCCTAATATAGTGATACTTGATCTCGATATGATTTGACTTGTCATGGAACACTGGATTCTCTGACAACTTCACGCAACTCTGATTGTCACAATGTATACAAGTAGCATCCAACTGGAGATCAAATAAATCAGACAGTAGCTTCTGCAGCCATACTGCCTCACAACTAGCTGAACAAGCTACGACATACTCTGCTTCAGCTGTACTCAGTGCCACATAGGATTGCTTCCTGCTAAACCAAGAGATCACACCTGATCCCATACTGAAGCAACACCTTGAAGTGCTCTTTCTATCTTCCTATTGATGGCACTGCCTGCCCAATCTAAATCAACATAACCCTCCAGGTTAATATTTTGATTCATATCATATTTGAGCCCATACTCAACTGCACCCCTCAAGTACCTTAGAATATGCTTTGCAGCAATCAAGTGAACATGTCTCGGATCTATCAGGAACTGGCTCAAGGTGTTCACAGCAAAGCACATATCTAGTCTTGTGTTCGTTAGGTACATCAAGGACCCAATCATCTGACGACACATCATAGCATCAACCATCTCTGATGAAGTATCACTCAATAGCTTCAGGTTTGATGCCATAGGTGTGGCCATAGCTTTGCAGTCCATCATCCCAAACCTCTTCAGGATCTCTACTGCATACTTCCCTTGTCCAAGGAAGATTCCATCTGTACTCTGCCACACCTCCACACCTAGAAAGTAATGCATCATCCCCAAGTCCTTCATTTCAAACTCAGCAGCAAGCTTTCTTTTCGTATCAGCAATCAACCCATCTGTACCTGTCACAAATAGATCATCTACATACAGTAGAAGCATCATTGGGTTTCCATATTCAACCTTGTAGTAAAGGTTGGGATCTGCTTTACTCTTAGTAAATCCTAGAGTCATCAGTAATCTATCCATCCTGGCGTACCATGTCGAACCTCAGGATATTCTGTAGTCACTCCCTCTGAAGCAGAGCATCATACTCCCTCTGTATTTTGTACTCTATGCACTGAAACATTCTGTACTGGAGTGACAAGTAGTATCCATCTAGGATCATTGGATACCAAGATCCTCTATCTTGAACTTTTTCAAAAGTTCTTCTCACATCCATCTATGAGCTTGTCATCCTTTATCAACCTTGTAGCAAAGGTTAAGATATTCATCAAGCTCATCATGTATGTGTTATTCCATGGGTGTCTTCTGAACTCGTACAATGCCTTCTTTCATTTTCACACATGATTATGCATGTCATGAGACTTCACTTCCAGTGGCTGCAAATGTCTCTTCGTAGTCTATGCCTTCTTTTCATGAGAAGCCTCGTGCTATGAATCTTGCTTTGTATCCTACGATGTTTCCACCTACTGCATGATGGAACTATGAACTTCTCTTCAGGTCTCGATACTGCACCCTGACATCATTCTTCTTGAAATGGTCTTTCCTTTCTTCTTGGTGGCTGGAAGGTTCTGGATCAATGATGTCACTACACTTCGTCATATTATCCTTTGTCTTTGAATTGTTGTCACTTGTTCTTTGAAACAATTTTTCATTCTTCTTTGCTTGTAGGTGACTATGTATGCGATCTTTCCTACAATTCAAATGTAGTTGTATGGTTAGAAACATTTCATAAGGTATATTCACAATGAAAAATTCTTATGCATAAATAGATGATCATGCAACTATTTTAGCCAATACAACATTCATCCATATCTCACGGAAACTTTCTAGATGCCTTCCATCTCTACCAGGACAAAATTGGGATTGTGCACCAATCCAATATGTCAATAAAGAGGTTTCATTCTAGATAAGTAGCAATGGAGAGTTGTATAGCACCATGAGCTACTTACCCATCACATGCATATTAGTAGTATACTGTCATTAATGCAAACATCCTATCATGCATAATACATCAACTGAATACAAACAAATGCATAACAAAACAATGAAATGACAATTGAATACTTATCTTTATTTGTTTCGTGGGTAGACTCCTTCTTGATTCTTAAGCTTCATCATCTTCTTCATTCATGATAGCATCGTTTCTTATCCAAATGCTAAGGTGGATAAGAAGTTCTTCAAGAGTTGAGTTCTTCACATTCCTCATTGCTTGAGAGATCTTCTTTGGATGGTGAGAGCTTGATCTTCAATTGCTCCCATCTTCTCTTCTCTTCTTATGAGTCGAGCTTCTTCTTCTTCTCGAAGTCTGCTGAAAGTAATCACTTCCTTCTGGCACAAATTCCTTGCATGAATGAATCCCATGATCTTGGGAGGCCATTCAAGGTGGCCATCACCACTTCTACATTCTTCACTTCTTCTTTTACTGCTTCAAGTTGTTCTTGATTTGAGAGACCCTTATGACTGCATGGTCTCTGCATTCTGGATCTTCACATTCTTCAATTGGTTTCTTAAGGTCATCTTCTGATGTATGTTCTTCCCTTCAAATAGCTTGGTCAAGGAATCAAACATCTTCGGTGTCTTTAGGGAAGACACTTGTGGTACAAGTTGATTCATGACTGAATCAGCAATGATCTTCTTGGCCTTGACCAAGTTCTTCTTGTGTAAGGATTTTAGCCTCATCTCCCTCTGAAACCAGAACCTCTATACTCATGTAGGTGTCCAATCCATTTTCTTCAGAGAGATCATATACTACTAGGATTGGAAACTTCGACAAGCTTATCATCAAGTTGATGTGATAGATCACTTTGAAATGAGAACCTCAAATGAAAATAGCAAAGGATTAGATCTTACCGATTTAAAGTGTCTGTCTTTGTTCTGGAGATGGCTGATCTAGGGTTTGTCACAGAAACATTAATTTTCAAAACTTGGAATCTTTCAGATCTGATTGGATAGGCATATATATCTCTTCAAATGGAGCTTTCCAATGTACTCCTTTTCTGAAAATAGTGTAGGGAAGCTCCTGGAACAGGAAGCCCTAATTTTCCAATTTCTTCTGCAAAAATGCCTGTTACTGTTTCTATTATATCTCTGAAATTGCAACTCTATGTCTGAAATTTCGTAATGAGGTAACCTCGCATGTCCTTGATCCAACGCCATAGGTTTCATCAGAATTGGTTTCACCATTTAAGATTTATGATCCTTTTCCCAAGGTGACCTGTTACAGGACTGTTCAGAACAGCGAAGTTGTACAGAATTCAACGTGTCACTGGTTAGTTTTCTGAGTCTGATATTCGGACCAACAAAATTACAGTCTGTTCCCTTTCTGGAACATCTTTATAAATTCCATTTGGATCTCTGTCGCCCAAGATATTTTAATTCTCCCCAGGTGTCCTGTTTAGGGATGAATTCTGGAAGACGCTGGAACCCTAACTTGGAGGGATCATATCTCCCAGAATATAGAGAATCTAAGGCTGATTGTTGGACAACATCTAAATACGGATTTTATATTCGGCCCCTAAAATTTTCAGCTTCTGATACTTTGCCAATCTCGTAATATAGCGAATGTACCAAAACTTAGCAGTTTTAGTAATTAGGGTTTTTCCTAGCTCGGGGTCAAATTAGGTTTTGACTTTCCTAGAGTTTCACCCAACCAAATTTCTTGATCCAGGTCTCTAAACTTCGGTTTTGATGAGGAGAAAAATCCAGGCCTGGGCTCACTAAAAAATTCCTCTTCTATAGAAATCCCTAATTTCCGCATCAAAAACTGAAAAATGCTCGGAATCGAATTCCGCTTCGACAGAAAGATGCGCCCTTCAATGGAGAGTCAGCCTAGCATAATTTTACTGATGGATTGTGGAGAGAGACCCAAAAAGTAAGAAGCCCTAGATTCTATAGCTACACAATGTCTTCTTCTTAGGTTAGCTCTGATACCATGTTAGTTTTTCATCATATAAGCTAACATTATGATCTTAGGATCTTTTAACCGAGAGAATAACAAGCACAACAATAAAACATAAGCACATCACAAGAGACAAGAGACACAAAGATTTTTCCTTGGGGAAACCATAAAGGAGAAAACCCTGCAACTTTCTCAAATATAGAATCAGTACAAAATGGTAAGAGCCCCAAAACAGTAAGATGATCTCCACACAGCATCAGTCTCTCTCTCTCTCACTGAGAGAGATTCTCCTCTCACTCATGCACCCCAATGAGTGAGTGTGTTTGTTGCAAGTGATAAATAGAGAGGCTCTCACTCTCTAGTTATATTCTTCTATTCACTTGAAGTGCACTCCAACATGTTGGCCTCACTTAACAATTACTTACTAGAGCCGACATCTCTAGGAGTGTCTAATAACCCTAGTGCCCCACCACTTGTGGGGACTTTGCCTCCTCCGACCAATAGGAGGGTAACACAATGGTGGGGACTATTGCCCCAACTTACAATGACTCACCTAGGGTCGACTTCACTAGGATAGTCTAATAACCCAAGGGCCCCATAACTATGGGGACTTTAACCCTTGACTAAAAGGAGGGTTACCCACAATGACTTGACATGACTTTCTCATTATAGAAACTTCCCGATCGGAACATCGGGGCATGACATGACTCAAATACATCCCGAAATAAACATCGGGTTACAACAGATAAGAAATACAAGTGAATACATTCCGAAGTTACAATTACATCAACATCAATGAGAACTATAAAGGAAAAAGGAAACCGAAGTGTCCATGTCTACTATGCGGAGGTGACCATTTCATGAAAGAGTGTCCTTGTCATGACGAAATCACCCAATTTTTGAAAACTAATCCCACACCAGCAGTTCTCACGAATCGTTTTCCCTCTCAACAACAACTGATAGACCACATGTATAATCAGGGAAAATCTAGATCTTCAGAGGAAATTCACATGATGTCCTCGGATACTATTAGTTTGCGAACTTGAAGTCAGAGTTATGACAAACTCATAGACAAGAAATAAGACAATTATTCTTCAGGAAAAGCTCCCTCTACTGGTTCTCCCGAGTCCTCGTCTACTGTTCCCCTAACCATCGAGAAACCTAATCTCGACATGGTTTTGCATCTACCCAAGAGTACTCTTAGGAAGGTTGTTTTTAACCCTAATTCCCGAGCTGCTCAATTTTATAATTGAGTTGAAGATTTTTCTCAGGCACCATGTGCAATGTCTACCTTAGAAGTACTCCAAAGTTGTCCTACACAACGCAAAAACTTGTTAACTGCATTAGGAGCTTTAGACCTGGACAATACTAATTTGATTCATTTCAATGTCGAGAACTATAAGTCTAGACTACCTCATAATATTTCTTTCCAAATCATAATGAAAGTAGTCGGAAAGAAGGTCTTTAGAACTGTCTTAGATGAAGGAGCTTCAACTTTGGTTTTGTCCCTGTCTTGTTCGAAAGCTATTAGCTCTCTCGAGCTTGTAACATCACCTACAACTCTGAAAGCCTTTGATGGATGAGGTTTCCAACCCCATGATCTCATACCAACCCTTTCAGTCGAGCTTGGGGGAAAAGATGTTTCTATTCAAGTGGAAGTAGTATACCCCCCATTAGACTACAACCTCCTTCTAGGAAGAAATTGGTTTTACGCCATGACTGCTGTCACTTCAACGATATTTCAAACTGTCCAATTTCTGCATCTAGGGAGAATTGTCACTATTGACCAGCTTGATTTCTATACGCTGGATTTTACTGCCTCTACAACTAATAACATCCTCATGTTAGCTCAGTCCCCTCCTCCTTACCAACCGATTGGGGTAGGCATGCTGAAGGATTCATCGCTTATGGGGATTTTTTCATCAGCTCCTCCTAACACAGACATAGCGACATTAAATATGATTTCCTCATTTGATTATGATCCAAAGGGAAAACAAATTATTGAGTCCACATGAAGAAATGTACAACATTATTCAAACCCTTTTCGATGATCACACTGATGATCTTCATCTGGTGACTTCAGACCCTTACCACCTACCCTACTGGTTAGAACCCTCTCTTCCTATTTTGGATTATCTCTCCTAGACTTTTCCTTCCGATGAGTCCATTATGGAGACCATGAGTACGAATGAGATTATATGGGAGGATCATCATCATAGATCCCCATTCCTCCCCAACACCAGTTCGGTAGACCATGATTTTGCATCCCTTTTTTCCATGGATATTGTCAATACACCTCAAAATCCTATATTGTTGCAAGACACAAATTCTGAAGGAAACCTATGCAACATTACTCAAACAAATCCAATTGATATATCAGCCAAGCCTGGTACCCTTGAGCATGTTCATGTTGGGCATAACTGATCAACAGAAGAATCTGAAGCATACAGAGAACTTTTCAAAGAATTCCACGATATTTTTTCCTGGTATTATGAAGAAATGTCGAGGATAGACCCATCCATTGTGGTCCATGAAATAAAAACCCATCCCACTGCAAAACCTGTCAGGAAAAAACTAAGGCAATTCCATCCACGGAAAGCCGCAGCTATCAAAGATGAAATAGAGAAACTTCTCAAAGCAGGGTTTATTTATCCCGTACCCCTGACAGAATGGGTATCGAACGTCGTCCCTGTCAACAAAAAGCAGGGCACCATTAGAGTCTGCATCGATTTCTGAGATTTGAACAAAACTTTTCCCAAATACAACTTTCCCACTCCCCATATCAACCAGATTATCAACAACTGTTCCGAAAATGTCATCTTCTCAATCATGGATGGCTTTTCGGTTTATAATCAGATTGATATTTTACCCATCGATCAACACAAGACATCATTCATTTTTCCATGGGGAACCTTTGCATATACGAAGTTACCATTTGGCCTAAAAAACGTTGGAGCCACTTTCCAGCGTGCTATGTTATATGCATTTCACGATATAAAACATATTGTAGAACCATACCTTAACAACCTCCCAACTCATTCACAGCGACGGGAGAACCACCCTGGTCATCTTAGAGACATTTTCCTGAGATGCCGTCATTATAACATACGGCTCAATCCTCATAAATGTGTTTTTTGCGTTGAGACGGGACGCCTGTTAGGTTTTGTGGTTTCTAAGGATGGCATCTGGATAGATCCATTGAAAATTGCCACTATTTTAGCTCTACCAGCCCCAACCAACCTTCTAGAACTCCAAAGTTTGCAAGGGAAGGAAAACTTCCTCTGCCATTTCATGTGCAATTTTGCAGAGAAAACAAACAACTATATGCGTCTCCTTAAGAAGGACACTCCATTCTTTTGGGATGACCAAGCCCAACGCGCCTTTGATAATCTCAAGTACGCTCTGACTCATTCACCCATGATACACCCCCTAGATTATTCAAATAATTTTCTCTTATACATTGTTGCCTCCACTACTACCATCACCATGGTTTTGGTGCAGGAGAATCCCAACAGTCAGTAACATGTGATTTATTATGCTAGTAAGAATCTTATGGATTCTGAAACTCGATATTCAAGCATGGAGAAATTAGCATTGGCCACGATCATTGCTGTTCAAAAATTTTGTCACTGCATTTTGCTCCGCATAACCACCGTATTGGTAGACCAAAACCCTATGTATTACATCCTGACTCGTCCGGTGCTCAGGGGCAAGTACTCTCGATGGATAGTCATACTCCAAGAGTTTGATCTAGAATTTTCCAAAACCACATCAAAGAAATCCTCGGTCTTTACTAAGCTCATGTGTGATCTTCCCTGTGCTTCGATGGAATCTGAGCCCAATGATTCATTCCCGGATGAATTCCTGTTCTTGATAAGCACTACTGACCCATGGTATGGAGATTTTCTCATTTATCTCCAGACACAAAGGTTTCATCCCACTCTATCCTGTGACGATTGCCGCCGTATCCGTCACCACGCAAAATACTACCTCATCTTGAATGACACTTTATATAGACGTGGTATCAATTCCGTTCTCCAGCGATGCCTTACCCATGAAGAAGCTAAACAAGTGTTGAATGATTGCCACTCTGGAGCATGTGGTAGCCATTTCTCTAGGATGGCTACAACCTAGAAAATCCTTTGCACTGGCTATTTTTGGCCTTCAGTCTTTAAATATTGTCACGAGGCTGTTAAGAAATGCCCACCCTGTCAAAATTTTTATCTGAAAAAGCACACTCACCCTGCTCCGTTACACCCCATCATTGCTGTTGGCCCGTTCGCCAAATGGGGGATTGATTATATGCATTGTAAGCCTACCTCAGCCGGGGGGAATGGTTACATCATCGTAGAGATTGACTATTTTACAAAATGGGCTAAGGCCATGCCTACATATGCAGAGGACGGTAAGACTACCACTCTCTTCCTGTTCAATCATGTGATAGGGAGATTCACAGTCAGCACAGTCCATAGTTACTGATCATGGATCACATTTCCATAATCAAATGATGGAGGAACTATTACTGATCATGGATCACATTTCCATAATCAAATGATGGAGAAACTAAGTGCCAATCTAGGTTTTCATCATGAAAACTCTACGCCTTATTATCCGCAAGCTAATGGTCAGGTCGAGGCCATTAACAAAGTTTTGAAAAGGATGCTTCATTGGATGGTTGGAGACCATAAATCCAACCAGCATCATATCCTTTTCTCCGCTCTTTGGGCTTATAGGATTTCGGTGAAAACAAATACTCGTTTCACCCCTTTCCAGCTTGTCTACGGACTAGAAGTTGTCTTTTCGATTCAATGTCAGATTCCATCCTTAAAACTTGCTGTCGAACTTCTCCTAGACACTTCTGCAGAGGAAGAGAGATTTTTATACTTGAATAACCTTGACGAAACTAGAAGAGATGCTACCTTAGCTAATGAGGCACACAAGAAACGTGTCAAGGCGCAGTATGACAAGTCTGTCCAACCTCGTGCTTTTAACAAGGGTGACCTAGTTTTGACTTATGATCAGAGATATGACAAACTAGGCAAAGGAAAGTTTGAATCCATGTGGTACGGTCCTTTCATTATTTCCAAAGTTTTAGAGAAAGGGGCCTACGAGCGCATGGACTATGATAGAATCCCCTTAGGACAACCTCACAATGGGTTGTACCTAAAGAGGTACTATGCCTAGATCTCTCTTGGATAGTATCTTGTATATATGTATATTACTTGAATTTCACTGTGCTTAAGTATTTTCAATATGGTTTTGAGTTTAGTGTCCATATCTATTTATACCATGTTTTGGCCATGTAGAGAAGATGGCTTTCTACAGCTTTGCTGATGGTGCTTGCCACCACACCTTGAATCTTGCCTTAGTTGCTTGGGTTCTCTATTCCCCAGCTTACGATTTGGTCAGTTCAGGAGCGGTTTGTATTGGTCCCGCTACCAACAATATCACCAAGTATCGAGCAATCATGGGTCTTCTGACTGAAGCTGCCTCCCAAGATGTTCGCAACTTGGTAGTCTTGATGGAATCACAACTTGTGGTTTGTCATCTAAACCATGTATATACCATTAGGAATCTTGTGCTTCTCTGTCTCTTCCAGAGGGTACGTTTATTAGAAAGGTCATTTGAAACTATCACCTATAGGCATATCCCTAGGGAACATAATGCAGATGCCGACTCATTGGCAAATTACATCCTAGACTGGCATATTTCCCATTCATGACATGAAAATCAAACACGGTTCACTATAAATAAACTATAAAAGACACATAAATCTCATATAAAATACATTCACCATTTGATACATTTAAATACCAAGTAGAAGTCTATATATATATAAACATGTTTTACAAAAAGTAGGTCACGAGACCTCATCTGAAGCACGTAGCCTTTCAGGTAAAAAATCATCATACAAAATTCCTAAAGCTATCTATCATCTTTCAATGAATACATCATGCACCCATCATCTAATGATGCTCATGGTAACACATAACTGCCCGGGCTACTCTACGTAGCAGTCTGCTGAAACGACTCGGTACTCCCGCTGTAGGCCTCTGGTACCTCAGTGGGAGGTCATCGATCGAGGCATCCTAGATGTCTAGAGTCAACCTCTCGAGGTTATCCTCTAGCTCCCCTATAACATTGTCACCCTGTGGTACAAAATGGGCTCTGAATTGCCTGTCTAGTGGGGAGGCTCCCCCAGGTCGTGCTACTCCGACATCTGCATGAAAATATTCAAGTCTCGTTACTAAAAATAAAAATATAAAACATCAAAACATAAAAATATTATTTCCATTTTAGGGTCTTTTGTTTCTTACCGATATCACCCCACTGTCCACCAGGTGGGAGCGGTAGATCAAGGTCACCACTAAAGTTAGTGCACGCATATGCATAGTCCTCCACCATGAGGAGCTGATCTCTCAACCATCGAAAGAACGGGTCACTGAACTTTACCTTGCCTCTACCTGCTCCAGTACGACCATGATCTGGACCCACCTCTGCATGCGAGGGTCTCACACCCTCAAATTTGTAAAGACCACCTGGGGTCTCATCTGTGGAACCCACTCGAAAAAGAAACAAGCTAGAATGGAACCAAAACCAAATTGCTTCAGCTCCCCCTACCAACACTTAGTCAGCTGATCCTTGAATATCGAAAGTAGAGCTTCCACCCAGTTGAAAAATGTGGGTGCCATGGCCTCTATGGCATAGAGCATATGCGCTCTAGATGCTTGGTGTACCCCTTGGCTTCCTGCCACTCTCTGCATGGTAAATAGAATTTTCCATAGAGGGCCATCCACCACTGCTTTTATGGGAATTTTCTTCCCCAATGTCCTGGTCCTAGGAATGCAATGGAGGTTTATCAACTCCTGAGTAGTAATGTTCCCTCCACAGGAACTAGTCAAAGAGACGGGAGCACCCTATCTCAATAGGCCTATCAGGAAGTAGATGTCCTCTACTTCAATTTTCAATATGTGAGAACCAACCTAGAAATACTATTGCTCTGGATTCCACATCCGGAGTATATGTTCTAATAGTCGCTCATGTGATACCATACTGGGTATGCAGAAAAACTTTAAGAGTCCACAGTCTCTCAACGCAGCTATACAACCCGCATTTCGTTCAGCAAAGGCATCGTCGTTGTCATGTTGCCTCTCTTTCCATATGACCATTTTTTATCAATGAGAACCTGTCAAAAACCATCACAAGACTAATTAGAAGCATTCCCAATCATTCAAATCATAAAAAATGAGCTAGTTTTCTTGTGCATGATTTTTTATTTACCCACGGCCTACACCACCTGTGTCCCATTGAGGAAAGGCGGTGGCACCACCTGTGCGCAGTGATTTAGGAATGGTTCTAGTGGGGTACCACTTATCCCACAAGGGATAAGAGAGGTTCCCACTTCCATGGTTTTAGGGCTCACCCAATAGGCCCAAAACACCACCAAAAATCAAAATTGAAAGCATGAAATGAAAGAGTAGGGTCTAAGCTATTACCTGAAATTGACAGTGAGTGAATCTGATGGTGGATGCTCTCGATATCAACGATTGAAAATATGGCCAAGAAAATGCTCCAAAGGCTCTCCACTGTGGGTAAATGGTAAAATGTTTTGAGTTTTTACTATTTACATGACTTTTATATACATTTTAGGGTTTGACATGTTATAGTTTTGCTTTAAAATCATTTATTACTCAAAATCTATCAGTTGTTATCCTTTAATGTCAATTATTGGAGAATTTAACACTTGTTTTTCAAGTCATTGCAGGATAGAAGAGCAGTAGCAGTAAAGTTTTGGGAGTTTTTTTTTTATTTTTTTATACTACCATAAAACGGAAAAAGTCTTTGAGCATTTATTGTGACACTTTGGTCATGCTCTTGAAACTTAGCATCAAAGGTCCGAGTCCTTTTCTGATTCTTTTCAGACTCATAAAATCTCTCATTGTAAAAAGAGACCTAGTGGAGTCTTCTTTAAACTCTTTTCGAGCTCCTTAAATACGAAAAGATTATCAAGTGATCTTGTCTTCTTTATGCTTGTTAAAGCACTTGAAGAGTCGTTCATCTGAAAATGGGTTATCACTTTTTCAGTTCAAGTGAACTATTTTATGAAAAAGGACCCTATGGAGTCTTCTTCCGTGGTCATTCAGACTCTCTAAACATGAACGATACCGAGTTGACTTTCATTGGACTCGTTAAATTAAACATTGAGAGACCCTCTTTTGGGAATGAACCCCTCCACTCTCAGGTTCATAAAACATGAGTTTGGACTTGTCTTCGGACGAACTATAACGAGTGCTTGTTACCCTCTTTGAACTCGTAAAACTGAAAAGAGGCACTCATCAACCATGATGGGGAAAATGGGAAGGGAATCATTTTGCAAATAAATGGCAGTAGTTTGTCGTTACCTTTGAACATGGCACTTGTCTGCATATCATTTCAGTCAATTGGGTATTCAGCTGATTTCCGTGACGATCCACTTTCATGAGTCATGTCACTCCTTTGAGTCTTTCAAAAGAATGCATTGTCCATTATTGCACTGTGTGTTTGTATGGTTTAGTCATGTTGCCAAGTCTTTTGTTGTGCCGCCCGATGTTCAAAGGGAAGTTGAAGAAGTTTTACCTCTGTAGTCAAAACAGTCTCTGTGTTAGTACTTTTGAGTCAGTCTTCTGGTTACCTTATTCACATCATTCCAGAACTTTGTTTCAAGTTTTGTGTTATTGATGTGGGACTCATCATGGCCCTCCTTCGACGAGACTATTCCCGTCGACATCAACTCATCATCCGGGAAATAGTCTTAGAAAAAAAATTTAGTACCTTGAGATCTATATGCCTCAAATGAAAGATTCTCTCACTCTCGACATAGGTTCACATCATTAACCTTTGATCGATAGAATCGACTGGGTGTTCGACATCAAGACATCTATTCACGCTCAGTAGATTGTACTAGGGTACCTTGGGAATCATTGACATCAATGGTGATCTCCCTCGCACTTGTTAACGATTCACATCATTGGCCGGTAATCAAGTGGTTTATACCATGCTCGACTTCAGAACATTGTAATCACATGGATAGAATTGTACTTTGTGGAAGACGAGATGAAGACCCTGGTTATTTGTTTAGCGCTCATTGCTTTCCCCATGTTGCGATGGAGTTATGTATATCTAGCATGGATCCACATTTGTATGGTCATATCTATGCTCAAATTTGCATCTGTATGACATAGATCTATGTTGTATATCCGGTAGCTATGTCCAAGTTTGACTCCTCTATCACATGGATCTACGTTGTATTCTAGTAGCCATGCTTGTTTATTCCTCTCATGGATTTTCCTTGTATTGGTCTGCATCCATGAGTTGGTTACATTTTTCTATGAGTCAAAAGTATTGATGTACTACAGATTCCTACTTGACGACATTCTCTGACTGAGCTGACATTCTCACCTCGAAGTGACAACTTGTTCTCTCAAAGCTCTTGCTTATCGTATCCCTCTAAGCCTCATGCTTTGGGGGGAATTATGTTATACCTAAATCCTGTCACGAACATGTGATGAGATCCTTAACCCCTATGTTTGCCCTTAATCCCAAAACTTGGAGTGGAAACTTGCTCAATTTGTCCATTCTAGTTGAAAAAACCTAGCACCGTGCTTACACTTTGGCTGATGAACGATACCTTGCTCAGCACCGCCTGTGTCCTGTTATAGAGAAGTGGTGCCACCGCCTATAGGTTTTGTTCTTTAAGCAGTTCTCACCTAAACCGATCTGTCATAAGGGAACAAAAGCGGTACCCTGGGTAAAATGGGAAAAATAGAAGTTTCTCGAGGCTTCTAGATCATGAGCCTCGCGTCCTCCCTTATCCCTATCAATATGGGTTAGTTTGAGCTTGAGATCCCCCTTGGTAGGATCTTGGAGCCACCTCACCCACAATTCTCTCAACTATCCCTATCCATTGAGCCTTATAAATACAAGCTCATATCCATAGTTGAGGGGGAGAATTGAATGGTATTGTTATGTTGTTTAATTGACTACCTAGTCCAAATCATTGGAGAGCATAGAGAGCAAGTTGGAGCTTATGTGGATGAAGTGTTTGTCTCATGGAGGAGCTTTTCGACACTAAGGCAATGGTTGTAAGCTTCTTCATACATTATTAATGCAAAGCTGATTTCCATCCCACATATCTGTTGTTTTGATTTCACATGTATATGTTACTAAATTCCTTAGTCACTAGTATGGATATGTAGATGATTTTCTAGTAGCTTTGATGTGCTTGTATGTTTGACATGTTTGCAGGTACATAGGTTCATGATCGAAGCAGTATTCGAGGTGTCTACAGCATTCATGGAAGGTCTTCATCCTTTGTCATTCACTCATTTGTTCTGGATATAAACCATTCAGACCAGAGGAAGAGCTTTTGTCCACAGAAGGTGCAATATTCCTGATAACAAAAAGAAATAATATATATATATATATATATATATATATATTGTATTTCAAACTAAATCATGATCATTATTGTATATTTCTATACACGTCGTTTAAGAGACGTGTAATCGGTATCAATGCAATGCTATTGATGTTTTTCGATGTCAATAACATTCATTTCCGTACGTCAAGCGATGTGTATACGAAGCTAATGCAATGTTATCGATGTTTGGAAAACATTGATATCATTGCATTGTCATTGGATACACGTCTCTTAAGCGATGTGTAACAAGCATGCCTAGGTAAGAAAAATAGGGATATCTTTCATTTATTGATCATTGGTAATGACACATGATTACTCTATGGAAGGTTGTGCATATAGTTCCTCTACAAGATCAACAATGAACTTCAAAACTTAAGTGTGATTATTCCAAAAATAGTGTGTTAGGTTTGTTACACTCAATAATAGCTTGGAGCATAAAATTGTGGTCCACGGTCTGGTAGTCATTCCTAAATCCTACTTGGCTAATAGCCCTAATTTTGTTTCTCCTAAAATCCTCTGAAAACCACATATTCAAGAGAATTAGGATAAATTTTTGCAAAGGTGTGACCAAACCTAAAGCTCTTAAAAATGTTCTTGAATTTTAAAATTGGGTGGATGGAATAATGTCCCATGAGGGGAGAAACCCTTGCAAACTACCTCATTGAAAAGATTGGAAATGTAAAATTCTCAAGAATACATATCATGCTTGAGAAATTTGGCATGGATGTCTTTCCCATCCATATTTGGAATGTAAGAAAGATATTGTGCCCAATTAGAGGTTTGGTAAACCATATATGCTTCCTATAGCCTAATCCATGTTTTTGTTGATGTTTGAGAAAATATGAAGATCTTTGAACTTTAAAAATTTAATTACAAAAATGTTGAACATATGAATCAATGGAACATTCAATCACATAAATCATTCATCCACAACACAATATGTACCCTAGGAAAATCCTCAAAATAATGAGGATAAAAACCCAATGATTCTTCAGAGTATAATATATACATTGCAGAGAATGACTTTTACATAATAGAAGATTGGCCGATAAGAGAGAACACAAAGAAATAGACAATGAGATCCACTGTATCAATTGTAATGAACTTGCCATGCTCCTATCACATTAATAACAAGATCGAACCATTTCCATGCAAACTAGGGAGAATGGTTTTAGGAGATTTATGCACCCGTGCATTACAAATTCGAATTGCCTTCTTAGAATGATCAATACTTACATTGAAATATTCATCATGCACAACTAATGCGCCATACCTTCCATCATTAACATTAACTGATAGTTAAATGACACCAGAGTGAACTCACTATATAACTAAATGTTCATCACTTAGTTAACAGGTTAACATAAGTGTCAAGGTTCTTTAACTCAAGTTCTGTAATGCAAAACACTTTATAACTGAAGTGCCGTCATTTTATTAACTTAAGTTTCATCTTTTATTTTAACTAAAGTGTAAACACTTCAGTTAACTAGTCCATATTTCTTTAAACTTAGTTAACTATTATTAACTGAATCATGCTGATTGATGAACATCGAGCTCTTCTTTACTTAATTGATTGCATACATTAATATTTCAATTGATGCTTTAATTGAAGCACCTATTTAGGAATTTAAATTTAATTCAAACTTTATAACTTGAGTTCACTTAGTCATTTGCATGGGAAATTTGAATTCTCTTTTACTCATTATCTCTTTATTTCTTATCGCTTTATCTTTAATCTTAGTGCATGGTCTATGTGTTAACATTAATCATCTATCATATCATATTATACTAAGAATAATTGTCACGTGTTATGATCATATTATATTAATCTCATACATATAGCCATATGCTAAAGTAATTCAATCTAGAGGTGACCAGTCTCTAGAGGAGACTTAATAGATTTATCCACCTCTACGACTGAGGTCCACCCCATGGGTACCCACTTTCACTGGGTTCTGCATGAGAATCATAACTTGATATACTCACAAGTTCACCTCTATAATTGGAGGTCCATCTCATAGGGTACCTTCTATGAGAATCATTGACTTGATATTACCCACAAGTCCAACTTGATATTAATCACAAGTCTACAACTTGATATTACTTACAAGACTTTAAAACATCACCACCTCAATCATATAAGGATATGGGACTTAATATTACTCACAAGTCTGACTTGATATTACTCACAAGTCTTTTGTCATCCTAAGGTTCACCCTAATGAATATACTCCAAGTTACTGATTCCAACTCAGTATCTCTACCTCAACACATGAGGCCCAATCTTGGTTGCACAAGATTGGCTTGGAGAATAACCCCTGATCTTGTATATTTAACAGTCCCTCTCATCGAGGGAGGGATTATTTTCCATACCAATATTGTCTAAGAAGTGCCCATACTTCTTCACAGATAAAGGATTTTTTAACACATCTACATTCTTGTAATCTGCTCTTCAATATCAATGTATTGAAGTCTTACCTTATTGGAACATATTTTCGATGAAGTGAAACTTCATCTCAATGTGTTTAATCATAACACATAGGGTTCTTGGAAATCTATAGACACAATATTTTAACCCATGTAGCTTCCCAAGCTACAATACTCCTCGCCAGGTAATACTATTTGCAAAACACGTTTTGCTTATGTAATACTAGTTGTAACATACATAGCTTATCTCATGCTAAAACAATAGCTGGATATCACAACATATAATAGTTTCCCTAAACTAAAAACCATGGATTTCAAATCCATCATATACAAAAAAATTACAACACATTAAATGTGTAATATCCTTGTAGAAGGAAAGTCTCATTTTTCCTTTCAATATTCAACATTTGTTGAATTCTAGAATCTTCTATATCTGGAGAAGTTCTATGTGAGTTTTCCATTCTCTATGATGTTCTTCAATTACTTACCACTTTCACAATGGTTTCATTTTTCTTTTCTATCTTATACCACTATACCTCATTAGCCAACTATGTGGCTATCTAACCTCTCGAATAGGTTTGACTTCTCCCCATCAATCCAGACTATAACTCTTCTCAAGTATCTGATAGTTTCTAAGAACTTGACTATGTCTCTGCTCATGTAGATTCTCTCCACAAGAGATACTACAACCCTTGGTTATATGATTCATATACCATGACTTATCATAGCTATGCGCAACTTAGTGGCTTATTTGCTACATGACTTAATGGATCCATGTACCACTGCATAGCTAGACTGAGCCATACAATTGTATGCCTAACTAGTGTCCGAGCCATGTATCACTTCATGACTTACCAGTGGGGATAACTCTTGAGTCATGTTGCTCATGAAAAACTAGTGGGGACTTTATCTGTTGTTACATATGAAGACACATCAATGCTCCCTCTTCAACTACGAGATTCTTTCTCTATTACACCAAGATTGTCCTGGAAGTACTCAACTTTACTTTGGACAGAGGCTTCGTAAGTATGCTAACAATTCTTCTTATTTGTGGACATGTATTGGATTTGTACTACTTCTTTTTGCACAATGTCTTGGATAATAACTGACTAGGAAACTCTTGAAGATTTATTTTTTTACAATATGCTCTATCTGGAGCAACATCTCTAATGTGAATTTTCTTGATAATTTCACTAGCCATAATCAATATATCCTTGGAAATTTATTTCACTGTCCAAGACATATCTAAGTCAACATTCACTCGTACCAAGTAGGTACCTGAACACATGCTTTGTTGTACATGACTATGTACTAACTACAAGGCATATAACCAGTCCTGGTGCTAACAAGGTACATCTAGGATCTTCTTAATAGCTTGTAATATCCTTCAAATCCGAATAAGAATCATCTTCATATGTGAGTCCATGGACTTACAGTCCATTGTCCTAAATCTCTTCACGAACTTTGTTGAGTATTTTCCTTAACTGAGGAAAATATTATCTGATTTTAATCACATATCTGATCCCAAGAATCATGCCAAGATTATTGAATATTCTGATATGATTCCTTTTAGAATATGAGCACCCTGTAGGTATCCTATTAATAAGAGGTACATCAACCAATTCTACTGGTTATTCATGAGATAGAGAATCTAGCTTCTCCCTCCCAACATCTAGATGTGAGAATCATAATCTAGGTCCTCCATCCAGGAGTCTTATGCTCCTCTATGTCTGAAAACATATTGAATCTCTTTTGAAACATGAATGTAAACAAGATAATTTAAATATCTTTAGTAGTCTTCCTCATATTTTAGAATAGTATTAGGGATTCTATTATGGATAAATATATTATTGGAGGCTTCTTCCCATAGAAACATAGGAACCTCCCGATATGCTCCCAGAAACTTCCCACTTCAAAGAATCCTTCTCTCTTCAAGGATATAACATCGAAATGACTCAACATTCAATACATGTCATTCTCTACTTATAGGTCATGGAATATGGTTTTTCCTTACAAGAAAAATTTATTCTAATGATTAACAACATTGCATAATCATGAAATTCAATCATATAAATACTTTCAATATATTGACAATGGTTCACATATTTATGTACAAATATTAATTAATGTTTCAACATAAACCCATTCATATCTCATGTAATGTTATGCAGCCCTATATTGTTATTTATTTAATCGCAACATGTACTTTCATGAGTTTTTACTATTTGCCAATAAAATACTATAACATATGCTCAATCATGTTATCCTTATAACAACATCCTAATACCAGGAATACATATCTCTAAATAACTATAATCAAACACATTCAAAACCCTTTAGATATGATTTATAGAAGCATATGGTAATCAAACTACAAAAAATACCTTTTATTGTTTTGTGTGGGATCCCTCTTGATCTTTGCATCCTTGCGGATATTACTGGACTCCCTAGATATCAATATTGTTTATTCACTACAACTTTAACTCTGCAAATTTAATCTCATTCACTAGGTAGAGAATCTATGCATGGTAGGGTCCCATGCAAACTAGAGTGAGTGCTCTTTTGCACTAAAGGAAATACTCCTTCCGACGATCATCATCCTTTTCCTCAAATGATTTCTTCTGAGTTGGTTCAACTTCTATAGTTGTAGAAGCATGAAACCAATCTTCACCTTTTTCTTTGCTTTGCACTCCCGTGCATAATGGCCCTACCTTTTACAATTGTAGAACCAAACCTTCAACTTGTCAAAGTCTTTATTGAACTCCTTATTCGAATGAAAGAACTTTTTTGGAGTGAAAGGTTTCCTCCCTTTCTTCATTATTTCCATGAGGGAAAGTTTTTCTTCCTTGGTGCACAATGACTTGCTTTGGATTCACCCTTCCTCTTGGAGGAAGTCATGCCACGAACTATTGAATTTAGATTTCTCTTCTCGTAAGTTTAATACAACCAAGAATGTCTCCCATGCAGATGGAAGACCATCAATAATGGTTTGGAGAATATCATCTTCATCTATCACTACTCCAATACTAGAAAGATGATATCTTACCTAATAGATCTTGGGGAAGAATGATTCCAGAGCCTCTTCCTTCTCCATATTTAGGTTCCAAAGCTTATTTTTCAAATCCCTCTTTTAAATCAAGGCCTTCTTCTCATAAAGGTTTGTCAATTTATCAAAACATTCCTTTGTGGTCTTCAATGGAATGGTTATGGACATCAAATTTTCCTTAACCAAATCATAGATGATCCCTTTGGATTTTGCTTGATTCTTCTTGATGTTGACTTGCCTTGCATTAGTGGTGGGATCCTCTACCACAGTTGATACATAGGTATCCAAGTCATGTTCTTCATGAATGTTCAATACCCTTGCCTTCCAAGTGTTGAAGTTGGAAGTTCGCTCAAGACATTCTTTCGTTCAAATGAAGATCGATGCCATGGATTCAAAACTTTTCTCAAACCTTAGGATCTATGTAGGATTCTAGTTTCTTGCACAAAATCAACTCCTTCACGCCCTAATATATGATACCATGTTGATGTTTGAAAAAATATGAAGATCTTTGAACTTTAAAATTTTAATTGCAGAGATACTAAACATATGAATTGATGGAACATTTAATCACACAAATCATTCATCCACAACACAAGATGTACCCTGGGAAAACTCTGAAAATAGTGAGGATGAAAAACCCAAAAATTCTCTAGAGTATAATAGATAGATTGCAGAGAATGACTTTTACATAATAATAGATTGCTCGATAAGAGATAACACAGAGCAATAGAGAATAGCAAGACACTGTATCAACTATAATGAACTTTCCATGTGCCCAACACATTAATAACAAGATCAAACCATTTCCATGCAAACTAGGGAGAATGGTTGCATGAGAATTATACACCCATGCATTACAATTTCAAATTTCCTTCTTGGAATAATAAATCCTTACATTGAAATCTTCATCATGCATAACTAATGCACCATACCTTCCATCATGGACATTAACTGATAGTTAACTGACATACGAGTGAACTCAATATTTAAAGCAATGTTGATCACTTAGTTAATAGGATAACATAAGTTTCAAGGTTCTTTAACTCAAGTGTCGTCGTGCAAAACACTTTATAACTGAAGTGTCATATTTTGATTAACTCAAGTGTCATCTTTTAGTTTAACTAAAGTGTGAACACTTTAGTTAACTAGTCCATATTTCTTTACACTTGCTTAACTATTATTAACTAAATCATGTTGATTGATGAACATTGAGCTCTTTTTTACTTAACTGATTGCATACATTAATATTTCAATCGATGCTTTAACTAAAGTGTTGATTGAGGCATTCATATTTAACTGAAGCTTTATAACTCGAGTTCATTCAGTCATTTGCATGGGAAACTTGAATTCTTTTTTTCTCATTACCTCTTTATTGATTATCTCTTTATCTTTACTCTTGTTGCACAGTCTATATTTTAACATTAATCATGTGTCATATCATATTATACTCATAATAATTGTCACATGTTATGATCATATTATATTACTCTCGGACCATATAGTCATATGCTAAAGTAATTCACTCTAGAGGTGATTGGTCTTTAGAGGAGACTTAATAGCTTTATCCATCTTGAATGACCATGTTTAGTAATACGTCACATAATATTTGATGCAAAGAATCCACCTCTGTCACTGAAGCTCCACCCCATGGGTACCCACTATCACTAGGTGTACACATGAGAATCATAACTTGATATACTCACAAGTTCACCTCTATAACCGGAGGTCCACCTCATAGGGTTCCTTCTATGAGAATCATTGACTTGATATTACCCACAAGTTTGACTTGATATTAATCATGAGAATTTACAACATCACCACCTCAAACATATGAGGATATAGGAATTGATATTACTCACAAGTTTGACTTGATATTACTCACAAGTATTTATTCATCCTTAGGTTCATTGTAACGAATCTACTCCAAGTTACTGAGTCGAAACCATTCTCTCTACCTCAACACATGAGTCCCAATCTTGGTTGCACAATATTGGCTTGGATAATGACTCCTAATGTTGTACATTTAACACTTTTAAGGTTAATATAAATAGTATTAGGCTATATCATTCACTTTAATGGATCATGGTCCATGTTCAAGGCCCTTGTCCATCACATAGGTCCTACATAAAGAATATGTTTCCTATAACTGAGACATGGTATCTATTACTCCAAGGTTTGTAATCCTAGGGATGTTTTTCATGGGATAAGCCATGGTATAGGGTCTAAATTTAGGATATAGGACCATATTAATTGTCTATGAGGCTTATGGGAAATTCATGGTGACCTAGAGCACCACATAGGGCCCACATAGCAAATATTAAAACTACAAGTGAGATATGACCGCCATTTTGAGGAGAAATGCACTAGCGGTGGTTGTCAAGGCCCATGATATGATGTAAGGCCAAATTTTGGGTCTTAGGATGTAACATGTTCCTTTTGGGCCCATGGTCAATGTGTAGGGCACAAAACCACCACACATTCCCTCCATAATGATTCTTTGTCCTATGAGTAGAATGCGATATCCATTTTGAGGTTAATAACACTAGGGATGGAGAAACTCCATAGGCCCTACAAAGGGTATATTTGATATATGAGTGGGTTTTTATGCTCATTCAAGGTTAAAAAACAAGGTGTAGTTGTTGAGGTCCATGGCATGGTCTAGGGTTGAAAAATAGGGTTGGGGGGATAACATTTTCATGTAGAGATTATGGACCATGTTAGAGGCCCCAAAATACCACACATGGAATCCATGGAGAATTATTACACATGTAATATCCTAAATCATATTTCAGAGATACTAACTCCAGACACAAACTTGATGCATAAAATAGTCAAACTAGGTGCTAAGAAATTACTGGTTTTGACTAAAAGGACTCAAACTGAAAGGGATTATTCACAAAAGGAACTCAAATATATGTAATGTTATGAGATATGATAATTGATATTGCTGCAAAATTAATTAAATTTATGATATGAAACTTGCAGACACTTAGTAAAATTTCAAACTAGGAAAATGAAGGTATTTTACTGAAAAATTCATAAGTGTGGAAGTAGGCAGATGGAAGAAACCAAGGTAAGTTTCATAAAAGTGAATTAATATTCCCTAAAACATTTATATTGAAGACATTCAGGTTTCAGAGTCTGCTATGCAGAAACTTAGTCCCCCGCTTCTGGGTCACCCAACTGTGAAACTAGGAAGACTTATTCAGTCCTTTTGACTAGGGGCTTTGAGAAAGGAACAGAGATGTTGTATGAAATTTATATAGTAGAAAATAATTTTTGGGACAGTTTGGAATGATTATGGATCAATTTAGGGAGTTTAGGAGTGAATTGGGGATTTTAGGCAATTTTGTCCTAGTGAAGTCCTGTGCAATGGAGGCTACCAAAACAGTGTACGACCTCAACAAATTTTCGATATGGGAGTTTTTATGGATAGAGGGGTCTTTTAGTGACACACAAAAACTTTCAGAACTGAAATTGAATGTACAAATATCATATAATTGCAGAAACATCGAGACTAGTTAATTTTAACTAGTCATCTAGCTAGGGTGCATAGTAATACATGAAATTCATGGAAGAAGTGCTTCAGATATGATATTTGAAATTAACAAAGCCTAATAAAGATAATATTGAAATATTTAATCACTCATAATTGATCTCATGTGCATCACTCAATTATTATTGTACTAAATTGATCAAATCCCTCATTTTCATGGAAAATTAAGCTCATACAAGGAAAACTTAATGTGGGAACCTTTTGGACAGTAAGGTTATGCTATGAAAAAGATATTAAATTTCTTTATATCCTGATACACATTATAAAGAATTAGAATTACTGAACACTCCATAAGAGGACTCAAAACAGTGGGCAGGAGGCCCAAAACTTGACAACCAGAGGGATGGGAGCATAGGTGAAGCTTGGGATTCACTGGAGCTCGAATTTTCTGAACATGATGGATGAAATAAGACTAATATAAATGTGATCTCATGGGATGATCTACAGATTCTCCAGTAGCTGCAAATAAAATGAATGGGAGGAAGAAGAACAAGGAATGAAGGAATTGGGGCACATCTCCCACTAACTAAGGCACATCTCTTAGTAATAGCAATGCTTCACATAAACATCAATCAATCATCAACCAAACTAAGTAAATGAGATCCACTTGTCTTTTTATAATATTCCAGTGATTTGTTGAGCAGGTAGGTGACCCGTGGGAGCAAGTCATCCTCATAGAAACCTAACCCTAGCCACATATGCACCCTCCTTGAGTAATTAGCAAATAGGGACCCTTGTGAGTTGCTTCTCTATCCATGTCATTCACCAAAATTAGCAACTGCGCCCTCCTTAGGCCAATAGTTCTTGCTTTGATCTATGACAGTTTTTTTTCTTTCACCTGCTTTTTTTATTGAGTCCCCAAAAGGAAACTGCACCCTCCTTTGTCAAAAGTTTCCTGCTTTTCCTATGACAGCTTTTCCGAGTCTCCAAAAGGAAAATGTGCCCTCCTTTGTCAATTGTTTCCTCTTTTGTATATGACTGCTTTTGTCATATCTTTTGGGCACTTTCCCTTTTCTCTCTGACTTGCTTTTTTCATAGAGTTTCCACTTTTCCTCCTTGGAAAGTTGGATTTCCAATTGCACCCTCCTGACATGGAAAACTCAATTCAACATGTTATTTGCACAATAATTAATTAATGGAAATATTAAAATCAAATACATGCCTTAATAATAATTATTTGGCAAAATTTCCCTAGGCTAATTAATTAATGCCTCTTTGTCCCCTTAGGTGTTTAGCAAGGTCCACACATTTGGTGTTTAAAATGTGGGGACATGACAATCCTCCCCTCCCAAATCTGCTTGTCTTGAAGCAAAAGCACTCCAAAGTGCTGCAAATTGGTCCACTATGTAGGAGAACCGAAGCATGAACTCATGTGCAAAAAAAAAATTGAATTGCTCCATCAAGCCATCATGTAAAGTTTCTTAAAAAACAAGCAATGCCAAGGTCCCATTGCTTGCATTGCACCCCTTCAGTGAGAATGGCTTCCAACAAAAATTATCAGACAAAAGTATGCCTGGGTCCCATTTCCTCAACTGTAAATATCCAAATATTGCTGCTCCATTTGGAAATATGTCATCCTAAGAATTCCAGGGTCCCAAGGTATTTTCTGCCTCATTCCACTCATTAGTAAAAACAAAAAAATTCCATCATTATAGAAGATAAAAATCCTGATGTGGAAATTATGCCACCGCATAGAAAATTGAGAACTCCCCATTCAACATTGGAGATATGTGAGTCTTCTCCACTCAACATAATATTCTTTGTGTACTTGATGCATACTAGCACTGAAGCTCCCTATTTTTTTGCTACAATGACATAGGTGTGATTCCCATGTCCCAAGACAATTACAAGCATCCTCCCACAACCATAGATTCCCAAATTTCTCACAATAAGATGGTTTATTACAATTTTCTCCAAGAATGAAAGCAAGAAATACAAATAAGTGCCCCCTCATCCAACCTAAGAAAGTACTGACACTCCTACCAAAAGGTCCATGTGAACACTTCAAATGGATCAAATCTCTTCCATTGGTCAATGGATGCAAGCATCTATCCAACTATGTGGATTTCCTCCACAAAGACCACCTTATGCAAGATATTTTTCTCAACAACTTCTCTTGGCAGTTTGCTTGCTTATCTTCCTTCCATTGATCATGTGCATAAATTTTTCTACAAGAAGACTCCATGTGTGACATGTAATCTTCCACCCAATCCCCATGTGACTGAATGGAATCAAGTTACACCAAGATGTGCTTATGTGGCTGGTGGGAGGGTGATGGCGCATTCAGCAAGTCAACATGAACCTCTAGGAAAGCCTCCATCTCTTCATGTTGCACCAACAAGGAAAATTCCTTCTCCCAATTTTCATCCCCACTTAATGAGGCTGAAATAGAAGTGTGGGTATAAATATGAATCATATCTCTGCAATACTTATCCACCCAAATTATGCTTTCCTCTTCTTCCTCAATGGCTGATCCAATTGAGGTGAGCTCATCTGTCTCTTCCATGGAGGAGAGACTCTCTCTAGAAAACAGGTCCAGTTTTCTCTAGAAAGGGTCAAGTGCTTGGTTCTGATCAAGCTTGTATGCACAATTTTCAAGAGCATGCAAAACCAAGTGCATCTCATGATCCACCATCCCATGAGATTCCTCCATATGTTCAAGAATGTAATCAGCCTTGTGAAGATGGATGAATGGTGTGTAGGAGGGTAGGTGAGATCTTTGCAACTTCTCTTGAAGTTTCTCTATCTCCATCTTGGACTCTTGGAGTGCACATTGAGTGCTCTTCAAGGAATATTGGGTGGTAAATAATTCATGTGTGAGCTTGTAGATCTCTTCTTCATCCTTCAAGGATGCTCCATACAACAACTCCACAAGCTCAAGTAGGTTGTCTCTATCAGAAAGCAACTGCAGATAATTACCTTTGGTGCTTATCGGGCCTTTTGAAACTTCTCCATGTCTTAAATGGAATATTTCTCCTCCAACTTCCAATAGAGACTTGTTATCAATGTAGAGGTTCTATGGAGAGTGTGTAGGGCCTCTTTGATTTGGCACTCACTCATCTTTAGTGACCCTGCAAGAAAATGAAGCTCTTGCAGATGAACCTCTTCTTCTTCCCTCTCTCTAGTATCAAATTCATGGAACTCTAGTGGTGAAGTGGAAGTTGATCTTGGAACCTTATATTCAAGTGAAATATCTATGTCACCAACATAGAGAGATGGACATGCCCCAGCAGATGTCTCAGTGAAATTTGAGCAAGAAAATGAGGTTCTTGCAGATGGACCTCTTCTTCTTCCCTCTCTCTAGTATCAACTTCATGGAACTCTAGTGGTGAAGTGGAAGTTGATCTTGGAACCTTATATTCAAGTGAAATATCTATGTCACCAACATAGAGAGATGGACATCCCCCAATAGATGTCTCAGTGAAATTTGAGCACCCATCTGTAATTACTCTTTCAATCATGTCCATAGTGTTTCTTATCCCTTTGGATTGTTTTTCTACATCACTGATGGTAGGATCAAGTGAATGGACACACTACTATTTTGTTGCACAATACTCTCCAATAAGTATTTCAATTATGTCTTCCATTGCTACAACATATTTCTCTTTATGATCGTGGAAAACTTCACCTTCTCCTTCACTGCATACTCCTTGCAATAACTTGCACTTCTCTTCATGAATATTTCTTTCTGCTTTCCCACCTGCAAGACTAGATGGCTCATAGCTCTTCACAATGGTGACAATGAGATTTGGATTCTCATTGAGGTCAAGCCTCTCCTCTAATGTGGTTGAAATTTCATCATGCTGCAAGAGAGTCCAAAAATCAGAATTGTGTGCATCCCTTTGCACCAGATTTTTCTCCCTTAGATTTCCTAGTTTACACCCAGCAGGTGGGGGCTTGTCTTCCACTTCACGAGGAAGTTCACATGATGATTTCAGATCTGATCTTTGTTCTTATTTCGGATCTGATACAAAAGATACCTTATCATCATGAACACCATCACCCTCCTTTGCACTGATTTGGTGTTCACCAACAGAGAAACTAGGAGTGATTTCTTTTCGCTCACCATTGTCCTTCATTCTGCAGTCCTCATAGGCAAGTGCAATCTTTTCAATATCCCATGAATCAGATATCTGAAAAATAATCATGGCTGCTGCAAAAATTAGAGACCTTATCACCCATGTTCTTCATATTACCATCTTCCCGAAGTGATACTAAGGTGGCCTGCCCCTCCACCAAATTTTCTGGTTCACACCCAAGCGGCGCGACCTTGTTTTATTCTTTCTTATGTGGCTCCAAAGGTGACTGTAATTCTGATTTGTAACCTCCCTTTGGATCTGATCCAAAAGGTGTCTCTCCACCCATACATGAGCCAACATCTCTACCAGTAATATGGAAATCACCCACAAATAAATTGGAAGTGCATTCATTCTCCACACTACCAACAACCAGATTTTTTATTGTTGGGTCTTCATTTGCACATGGATTCTCTTCATCTTCTTTCAAGGAACTTAAGGCTTCTTCATATTGAGTGGCCCTCAACTCACAGCTCTTGGACACTCTATTAGAATAAAAACCAGACATTCTCCCAATGCTTGGGCAAGCAAATGGCTTTGATGAATCTTCCTTTTTGACTCCTCTTTTGGCTCCAGGTGGCAACCATCCAGTCTCCACTTTCTTGCACACTTCATCAACCATGTGTGCAATATTTCTCATGTTTTCCCCACAGTAGGGATCTATGAATAGCTTATGTATTTCCAGAGTACAGAAGTATTGAAAAGAGAAGACATCCCTTATCTCTTCTTTCAAGGCATAATATTCCATGGAAAAATAGAAGGGTTCCTTAGAGTTCTTTCCATTAAATATTTGGCCATGGATGCTTGTAGATTTCTGCCAAAGAGTTTGATCATAAGCTGAGAGCCAGAAATCATCAACATCATTCCTACTACCTATATCTTAGGTGCTACATGAGGGCTCTTCATAGACTTCCTCTTCAAAATTCTCAAGGTCTTCTTCTTCTTCATATCTTCTACAGTATTCTTCATACTGCTCATCGAAGTCTTCTTCAATCGTTGGTAGGAGCCTCATGGCTACAACTTGACTTAATGATCTTCAATGTTAGTCAATAGAGAGCATTTTTCCATAGGATGATCCAAGTAAAGTGATTTGATACCACTGTAATACCCCCGAATCATATTTCAAAGATACTAACTCCAGACACAGACTTGATGCATCAAATAGTCAAACTAGGTGCTAGGAAATTACTAGTTTTGACTGGAATGACTCAAATTGAAAGGGATTCTTCACAAAAGAAACTAAGAGCTATGTAATGTTCGAAGATATGATATACATATCCGATAACTGATATCCGATAACTTGGAAGTAGGAAGAGGGAAGAAACCATGGTAAGTTTCAGAACAGTGAATTCATATTCCCTAACACATTTAGATCGGGTACCATTTAGGTTTCAGAGTCCACTATGCAAAAACTTAATCCCCCGCTTCGTGGTCACCCAACCGTGAAACTAGGAAGACTTATTCAGTCCTTTCGACCAGGGGATTGGGGAAAGGAACATAGATGTTGTATGAAATTTATATAGCAGAATATAATTTTTGGGACATTTTGAAATAATTCTAGATAATTTTAGGGAGTTTAGGGGTGAATTGGGGATTTTAGGCAATTTTGGCCTAGTGAAGTCCTACGCAATGGAGACTACCAAAATAGTGTGCGGCCTCAAAAGATGTAACACCCCGGTCTTGACCCCGTTCGCATGATGTATATAATGTAATTAATCATGGTGAGGAGCTAAAGGCAAAATCCCCACCATCGATTTGGTTGTGTATATTTTGGCAATAGGGATAGTTGCCGATGGTATGTCGTGTTATCCGGCACATTATTGGTTGGAATCATGTAAACACACACATCAAATAAAATAAACCACAACCAGCTACGGCAGTGCAACGTTGAAATGAAAAGGGCATGATTCCAAAGGATAAGGGGTGGGGGATGTCAAACCTTGGTTTAAGGGGGAAAAACCCATGTGTTTCCTACCTTGTTTTGATTTGCCATCTTCCTTGTCTCATCCAACCTCTTCAATGTTTTGTTGAGTTAGTTGGGGCAGTTATTGCTGAGTGGTGGTGGGTGTGGCAGGACTATCCATCATTGCCCACGTGCCCACTCCACCAGCAGTCGCTCCTCTTCACCATCGCATGGGGCAGAAGCATTCACACTCCACTCTCCCACGAATGCACTCTTCCCCATTCCTCCATTTTGTCTGCTCATCCTCACGCAGAGCCGTGTCTGTTCATTCTCTCGATGGTCGGTTCACTTTCACACCTGGTCTCACCTCCACGATTATGGTCTGTTGGTTCCACACGACGGTCTGTTCATCCGTGTGCATAGCAAGGTCTGTTCGTTCCTTCCATTGGTCTATGGATTCACGCGCATAGGCGAAGCGGTTCTTCCTCATGCGGGGATCATTGTCTGTTCGCTCTCCCGCAAGGACGGTCGCTCCCTTCTTCTCATGCGCAGGCTGGGAGATTGTAATCTCTTCCTCAGCGTGGTCGAGGTATGTTTTTCTGGTGACTTCATTACCCAAGGGCAGGTTGTTGTTTTCCCCATGTTGAGTCGCGCTCACTGATACATTTTGGGACTATGAATTTCCCCATGCCGTGAGTTGTGTTTGCTGTTACGCTTTGGGCTACTGAAGATTGTTTGGAGTTTGTCCTCCTTCCCCATTTTCTGCCTGTGTGACTGCCTTCAGTGTTTGCATTGGGGAACTGTGTGAGTTGTGCATTCATGGATGTTGGGTTGGCTATTGATTGCCACATCCATTCGGCTGAGTTTTCCTCTGTCCGCTAGGAGTTTGGCTCCTCCTTTGTCGTGGATTGTGGTTGTTGCCATCATTCATTGTGGGGTTGTGGTTGCTGATTTCCACATCTGTTGGCTGTGTCTTCTTCCCTGCTTTGGGACTATGTAAGTTGCCATCGTTTCCATGGTGAGTTTGGGTTGTTGATGCACCCTGGTTTTGGGTTGCTGTTGAGTTGTTTTGGCCACGCTAGGGCCAAGAACAACTCTGAGTTGGCTGTGTGTTGGCAAACCTTGGCTATGTGTAAGCCTGCATTGACCCTTATTCCTTGAGGAATCATGCCCAGCTCGGGGGTGGCAGCGTTGCTGAGAGATTGATGAGCACATTGGCCTATGGTTGGGTGGAACGTTGCAGTGATGTAGCTGGTTGCGGGGAGAATTCTTCATCAAAAGATAAGTACTGCTGCTATTTCATCTCTGCAATTTAATCTACTATATTGGTGTTAATGAATAATGATGAACATGTTGAATGCTGTAATGTATATGTTGCTTCCGCTGTATGTTGATGAATTATGAATCCTTTGTATGATGGAATGCATCTTAGTATGCATTGTGTTTAAGCTTGTTTTTAATTTCAGCATTTAATCCTTGTCCATGTTCATGGGGCTGTTTGCCTGTATGCATGGGTGTTCGTCGCGTCCTCTTCGCCGGTGTGAGGGTTGGGGACGTGACAGAGTGGTATCAGAGCTCATGTTGCAGCATGAGCATGAATGGACCACCAAAGTGTAGTGACAGAAGTAGAATTGTCTTTTGCCCAACAGAGATCAGAGATGGATGACAGAAATTTTGTTGAAAACTTTCTCAAAGTGCCGAGCTCATCGGGTCATCGGAGGACTAAATGGGAAGTTCCTCCGATACGCCAGAAGGAATAGTCGAAAGGCCATCCAACTAGGCGCAGCAGCGGAAGAGTTAGAGGGAAGCACACTCGACGGAGGACCGTTGAAAGGAAAGTCGCGGAAAATTCTCTAAGTGTTCGAACGTCCGTCGGAAGAAAATAGTTGTTCGAGCGTCCGCCGTTGCAGATGGATAAAGAACTACGCGTCCGACGAGAAAGGCCTCCGACCACCGATGCAATGAAGAAAGTTAAAAATTTCTCTAAGTGTAGAAAATCGTCGGCCATCGGAAGAAGGAAGTTCTTCGTGCATCCGCCGTTGTGGAAGACAAAGGCACTAGTCTCCCTATGTCAAAAGACCGCCGACGCCGTGAAAGAATTTTTAAAATTCTTCTAAGTAAAGAATTCATTGGCTACAGGAAGAACTTAGCGGTTCGAACGCCCGCCGTTGCGCAAGTCTAGATCACTAGACTTCCGATGTGAAAAGCCCGCCGAAGCTGATCGGGTCATGCCATAGTAGATTTGGCCGCCGATCGGGAGAAGATCGAGGATGTTGGGCCGTCGTTGCGGCTGCTGATGAAATGGTTTCGCCGACGAAAGAAGGATGATGGAGCCGATCAAGCGGCGAAAGGGAAGGCTAAAGGAAACTTTCAAAAAAATTTCTAAGTTCGAAAATCATCGGCCATCGGCAATGATTAGTGGATTGAACATCCGCCGTTGCGGCTGTCCAATGGATTAGCCTTCCGAAGGTTAGTGGATCTGATCGCCAATGAGGAGGAAAGTTGAAATTTTGTTTAAGTATAAGGCCATCGGATGAAGTTAGTGGATGTGGAATCCACAGTGGTGGAAATGAAAAGGTATTGAGAGTTGATGCCGTTGGGTGAAGTAAGCTGACAGTAGGAAGATTCAAAATTTTTTCCAAGAGTTGTGGTCATTGGAAGACGTTAGCGGTTTGAGCAGCCGATACGTCGGCTCAGTTAGTGGTTTGGACTTCCGATGCCGTCGACGGAAGAAAGAAGAAAGATGAATTTTCAAAAATTCGTCTAAGTATGGAAACCATCGGAAAAATTTAAGCGTTTAGGTAGCCGATGCAGCAGCAAGGATTGGAAGAAGATAGAAGAAGAAGTTGCCAATGCAACAGAGGAAGAAAATAGAAGTTTTGGAGGAAAATACTGGAAAACGGAGCCGCAGTTTCGGCAGAGATCTTCCAAAGATCGCCAAAACGTCGGAAGAGAATAGTTGTTTGAGCATCTAATGTGGCGACGAGAAGAAGAAGAAAAATTGAAAATTTTTGAAATTTTTTCTAAGTATAGAAAACGTCGAAAAACTTTAGAAGATTGGACTGCCGACGCGTCGAAATCCAAAGGAAGATCGGCCTGACACGTCGGAAAGATTTAGTTGTTTCAATCGCCGATGAGTTGTTTAGCGTCAAAAAGATTTAGTTGTTTTACTGTCCGACGTTGCGGATGTCTAAGGAACTATCCACCTGATGGATAGTGGTTTTGGCTGCCGATAAACAACGGAGAATCTAGTGGTTCGGAGATCCGAAACGACGGAGGATGTTAGCTGTTTGGGGATCCAAAACGGCGGAAGAAGTTAGCTGTTTTGCCAGCCGAAACGTTGGATTGATAGATGGAATGAGATTCGATTCTACAGAGGAAAAAATTGAGTTTTTCAAAGGAGATTTTCCAGCAGATTTCGACTGTTTTCCAGTGGGATTTTCAGCTGTTTTCAGTGGGTTTACAGGGCTGAAGTTGGCACTCAGACCAAAGTGTAGTTGTGTGGAATAAAAATGCCGAGATTTAGTGAAAGGCTTCATTTTTAGAAGTGGTGTGGCTTTCACACCCGGGGTCGGAATGAAGCATGTGGATAGGCATTGGAAAGCTTATCCGGTAGGGAACAAGGGTAAGTCACCAGAATCTGAGCATGAAGCAGCAAAGTGCTAATGATGGCCGCTGCTATCAAATGGACAAATCTAGACAATTGCATGTCTATAGGTAGCAAGGACTATGAAGGCTAACCAGCTGTTGTGTGGAAGAGTAGTTCCATGCAAGGATGAAAGACTTGAAAAGAGAAATTTCCTTAAGACCCTATCTTGCTGATTACAACTACATTTCCTAAGTTTTATACTTGAAATGTATGAGGATATGTTTTGTATGAACCACTAATGATAATCATTGCTTTGATGTTGGCATTAGTGGCAAAATCAACGATGACATGGACCCGGATGAATATCTTGCTGATGCTGACAATTGTGACTAGCAACCCTATGGAGAAAAGGGATGAGGCAACAAGTCCATAACAAAAGTTGGTGAGCAAATTTTGCAATCTCCTACCAAGGACCAACCAAATTGGTCATGTCAAGGGTGTAAGTAAGACCCATGCAGGTAAGAGTTTGCTTATGACAAATTCCATGGAGTGGTAAAGGTAAGAGACCTCATACCATGTGGATGTTTGAATATAGAAAGGTGTCATTCCTGTATGTGTTGATTGAGCTTAGTAGCCCAAGGGAAGTAAGTATAGGGCAAATGTTGTGATGTATTGCATGAATGCATTGAGATGAGTGCATGTGATATGCGGACTAACTAATGGCTGAAATGATGAATTGATGACAATTCAGGAACCATTTCAGAGGTTGTTATGAATGCAGGATAGTCATGATCAATTGGCTGCCAGAAATGCTCTATGGAAGAGCAAGGTGGTATGAATGATACGCTTGTGAAGTAAGGGTATCTAAACATTTCATTTAATTGTATGAATGATGTGACTATGCCTTTCAAATGTTATTATGATAATGATTGCATGAAGTAAATGAGTTTTGATAATATTGATGTGACTAACAGTTGGAAGTATTTGAATTTTATAAATTCTGAAAATGCTTCAGTGATGGTTGTAGCAATGAAAAGGTTATATGCATCCAGACTTACCAAGTGTTTGGTTGATTGAAGCTCATGTTTCAGGTAGATTATTTCGATCATGGCAGTGAGAGGTAAGACTTTGACCAATGCCAGAATCTACCATGTGAAAGAGCCAAACCTTATGAGAAGAGTCTCATGGTTGTGAAAATAGTTGATGTGCATAATGGGTTGTTAAATTTGAATTATGAATTTTGGATTTAAGAAATTGCTGACAACTACTAGTCACTATTGGCTTGCATAAGATTGTATTTGGTTGATTGAAGCTCAGGTTTCAGGTAGATTATTTCGAGCATGGTAGTAAGAGGTAAGACCCTGACCAATGCCAGAATCTACCGTGTGAAAGAGCCAAACTTTGAGAGAATAGTCAGTATGCATAATGGTTATTAAATTTGAATTGTGAATTTCGGATTTAAGAAATTGCTGACGACTACTAATCACTGTTGGCTTGTATAAGATTGTGTCAGGAGGATGCATGATAAGTGGGTATTCATGTTATGATAGGGTACACACTGCAGGAAGATCATGTGTGATGGCCTGTAGAAGCCAAACTTCATGGGAAGGTTTTCCCTCGGAAATGGGTTTCGGGTGAAACGCCATTGGACATTTTGAAAATGTCTCATCTGCACTGCATGTTTGGTAGTAACATGAGTGAGATGGTATAAATTATGTCGGTAAGACATGTGTGGATATGAAATGTAAAAAGGGGTTAGGATGGCAAACCGAGGGACTGTTAACTCAGAGAAGGAGCCCCCATTCCTCCTTAACAAAGGCATACTGCGTCGGCAAATGGATAAGTGTTCTGTGACCCTTGCTAAGAATGTGCATGTTTAATTATTAAAAATTCCATATGCAGAACATGTTTTGATTTTATTTCCATGATGATCGATTGCTTGAGTATGAATAGGGCCTACATGGCACACACCGGAGAAGAGTGCACACTTTTCCGATGATTGAGTCATGAAAGGGTTTTCAATATTGATTACACTCTAGGGAGTGGATGCACTCCTGGTGTCTCAATACTTGATAGTGAATGATGAGAAATGTGATTACAGTTTTAGAGCAATAACGCTAATGAGTTGCTTGTATTGCTTGTGTTGACAGGATAAATAGATGCAGTTGGGTGTTGCACCCTAAAGGTAAAAGGTAAAAGGTAAAAGGTAAATGGTTGTTGTAAGGGGTTGCGGAGTAAGGGTTGTTGTTGGTATAAGTGTATGTTGGGCTGTGATATGCCTGGGGATCCATAGTAGATCCTGGACTTGGAAATGGTCACGGTAAAGTTCCAAGCCCAATTGACATGAGGATGTACTGGCTGGACATTAATTATTTGATGTTGTGGGGTAGACTGCGTGCTGACCTAACATCTAAGTCCATAGGCGATCCCAAGGCTTGCAAAGCGAAGCAGGATCCTGTGGACGAATGAGGAAACACACAATACAAATAAGTATTGGATTATTTTGCTCATGAATATACCTATGCATATGATTTGGTTATGACGTTTTAAGCTCTTGTTCTAGAGATAAAACCAATGAGAATAAACTAAACATGTGAATCTATTCAATGTTTGGATATAGGTATCGTTGGAAGTGAGGACTATGAGAGCATCCTAGGGGTGCATGTGGACATGTGACTGTCCTGGAAAGCTCGGAATGAGCGGCAATGAAAAAGGTGCTAGTGAGACCGTGAGGTTCCTAACAGTTGAGATAAATCATGTGGAGAGACTCCATGGTTTAGAGGTCTAGAATGGACCGGAGACACTAAGTGTCATGACCAAGAGGGATTGGTCCAGCATTCACGGTGAAGTGAAAGAGGCTGAGAGCATGAAAAGCCACCGCAGTGGTGTGGGTTCTAGGATGGGACAAAAGCAAAGAGGGAAAAAAAAAACTCTTGCTGCTCTCTCTTGCCCTTTGATTATGCATTGTGAAAACGAAAGATTGTTGAATGCATGTATGATTGAAAATGGAATGTGTGCTTTTGCTGAAGGTAAATTGTGAATGCTGGAGTGGTTGATTCTTTGCCCAAGAATGGACATGAATGAGCTCATGTGCCTGTTGGGAAGGCATGAAAAATATGAACGTCTCTGTGATGAGACTTGGACTGTCATGCCATTTGGGTAATTGACTGACTGATTTTAATGTCTATATTATGCTTGGTCTGATAGAATTTCAATGGTGCATTTCACAGGTGAGAAAAGTGGAACCTGGTGGTGCACATTGATCATGGCAGCAGATCAAAAGTTGTTGGACTTAGCTGGAAGTCTCCTTCAAATGATTGCCAAGACCCAAGAGAATCTTGGGGAGATGCTCAAGATACAGAGAAGGCAGAACGAAATGAGGTCAATAGCCGCAAAGTTCCTAGACTTCGGGATCAGCTGGAAGCTGAGAACCAGCAGGACAAGTCCGTGGAAGCCGAGGGGCTTGGTCGTGAACATTCAAAGTAAATGATTGAACGTAGGACAGATCTGCAAAATTTTGGAATTTTGATGTGCAATTGCATATATATTGTATCTGTATTCCTATGTATTAGGAACACCAAGGACGATGTTATTCCAAGGGGGAGGGGAATGTAACATCCCGGTTTTGACCCCATTCGCATGATGTATATAATGTAATTAATCATGGTGAGGAGCTAAAGGAAAAAGCCCCACCATCGATTTGGTTGTGTATATTTCGGCAATAGGGATAGTTGCCGATGCAATGTCCTGCTATCCGACACATTATTGGTTGGCATCATGTAAACACGCACATCAAATAAAATAAACCACAACCAGCTACGACAGTGCAACGTTGAAATGAAAAGGGCATGATTCCAAAGGATAAGGGGTGGGGGATGTCAAACCTTGGTCTAAGGGGGAAAAACCCATGTGTTGCCTACCTTGTTTTGATTTGCCATCTTTCTTGTCTCATCCAACCTCTTCAATGTTTTGTTGAGTTAGTTGGGGCAGTTATTGCTGAGTGGTGGTGGGTGTGGCAAGACTGTCCATCCTTGCCCACATGCCCACTCCACCAGCAGCCGCTCCTCTTCACCGTCGCGTGGGGCAGAAGCATTCACACTCCACTCTCCCACGACTGCACTCTTCCCCATTCTTCCATTCTGCCTGCTCATCCTCACGCAGAGCCGTGTCTGTTCATTCTCTTGATGGTCGGTTCACTTTCATGCCTAGTCTCACCTCCATGATTGTGGTCTGTTGGTTCCACACGACGGTCTGTTCATCCGCGTGCATAGCAGAGTCTGTTCGTTCCTTCCGTTGGTCTGTGGATTCACGCGCATAGGCGAAGCTGTTCTTCCTCATGCGGGGATCATTATCTGTTCGCTCTCCCGCAGGGACGGTCGCTCCCTTCTTCTCACACGCAGGCTGGGAGATTGTAATCTCTTCCTCAGTTTGGTCGAGGTATGTTTTTCCGGTGACTTCATTGCCCAAGGGCGGGTTGTTGTTTTCCCCATGTTGTGAGCCGCCCTCACTGATACATTTCGGGACTGTGAATTTCCCCATGCCGTGAGTTGTGTTTGCTATTACGCTTTGGGCTGCTAGAGATTGTTTGGAGTTTGTCCTCCTTCCCCATTTTCTTCCTGTGTGACTGCCTTCAGTGTTTGCATTGGGGAATTGTGTGAGCTGTGCGTTCATGGATGTTGGGTTGGCTGTTGATTGCCACATCCATTCGGCTGAGTTTTCCTCTGTCCGCTAGGAGTTTGGCTCCTCCTTTGTTGTGGACTGTGGTTGTTGCCATCATTCATTGTGGGGTTGTGACTGCTGATTTCCACATCTGTTGGCTATGTCTTCTTCCCTGCTTTAGGACTGTGTAAGTTGCCATCGTTGCCATGGTGAGTTTGGGTTGTTGATGCACCCTGGTTTTGGGTTGCTGTTGAGTTGTTTTAGCCACGCTAGGGCCAAGAACAACTCTGAGTTGGCTGTGTGTTGGCAAACCTTGGCTATGTGTAAGCCTGCATTGACCTTTATTCCTTGAGGAATCATGCCCAGCTCGGGGGTGGCAGCGTTGTTGAGAGATTGATGAGCACGCTGGCCTATGGTTGGGTGGAACGTTGCAGCGACATAGCTGGTTGCAGGAAGAATTCTTCATCAAAAGATAAGTACTGCTGCTATTTCATCTCTGCAATTTAATCTACTATATTGGTGTTAACGAATAATGATGAACATGTTGAATGCGTAATGTATATGTTGCTCCTGTTGTATGTTGATGAATTATGAATCCTTTGTATGATGGAATGCATCTTAGTATGCATTGTGTTTAAGCTTGTTTTTAATTTCAGCATTTAATCCTTGTCCATGTTCATGGGGCTGTTTGCCAGTATGCATGGATGTTCATCGTGTCCTCTTCGCCAGTGTGAGGGTTGGGGACGTGACAAAAGAATTTCGATCTGAGAGTATGTATGGATAGAGGGGTCTTTCAATGACACACAACAACTTGCATAACCGAAATTTAATGTATAGGTCTCATATAATTGCAGAAACAATGAGACTAGTTAATTTTAACTAGTCATCTAGCTAGGGTGCATAGAAACACATGAAATTCGTGGAAGAAGTGATTCAAATATGATATTTGAAATTAATAGAGCCTAATACAACTAATATTGACATATTACATCACTCATAATTAATATCATGGCCATCACTCAATTATTATTGCATTAAACTGATCAAATCTCTCATTTTCATGGCAAATTAAGCTCATACAAGGAAAATTGAATGTGGGAACCTTTTGTACAATAAGGTTACAATATAAAAGAGATATTAAACAATTTTTATAGGCTGATACACATCATAAAGAAGTAGAATTACTTACCACTCCATAAGAGGACTCAAAATAGTGGGAAGGAAGCCCAAAACTTGACAACAAGAGGGATGGGAGCGTAGGTGAAGCTTGGCTTCACTGGAGCTTGAATTTTCTGAACATGATGGCTAAAATAGGACTGATATGAATCTGGTATCATGGGCTTATATTCAACTTCTCCAATACATAGAAAGAAAATGAATGGGAGGAAGAAGAATGGGGAATGAAGGAATTGGGGCACATCTCCCAATAGTTGAGGCACATCTCTCAGTAGAAGTAATGCTTCACATGAACATCAATCAATCATTGGCCAAACTGAGTAAATGAGCTCCAATTTTCTTTTTATAATTTTTTGGTGACTTGTTGAGCAGGTAGGTGACCTGCGAGAGCAAGTCATCCTCATAGAACCCTAACCCTAGCCACATATGCGCCCTCCTTGAGTAATTAGCAAGCAGGGACCCTTGTGAGTTGTTTCTATGTCCTTGTCATTCATCAAACTTAGCAACTACACCCTCCTTGGGACAATAGTTGCTGCTTTTATCTATGACTGTTTTTCTGCTTTCCCTTGCTTTTGTGACTGAGTCCCCAAAAGGAAACTATGCCCTCCTTTGTCAAAATTTTCCTGCTTTTCCTATGACAACTTTTCTGAGTCTCCAAAAGGAAACTACACCCTCTTTTGTCAATTGCTTCCTCTTTTGTATCTGACTTCTTTTGTCATAGCTTTTGGGAACTTTCCCTTTTCTCTTTGACTTGCTTTTGTCATAGATTTTCCATTTTTCCTCCTTGGCAAGTTGGCTTTCCAATTGCGCCCTCCTGACATGGAAAGCTCAATTCCACATGTTATTTGCACAATAATTAATTAATGGAAATAATTAAAATCAAGTACATGACTTAATAATAATTATTTAGCAAAATTTCCCTAAGCTAATTAATTAATGGCTCTTTGTCCCCCTTGGTGTTTAGCAAGGTCCTCACATTTGGTGGTCAAAATGTGGGGACATGATAGCTCATGAGTTTGGGTTGATAGCCTCATATCTCCATGTGATCATCGAGATATACGACTATCTTCGAAGCCATATTTGTTCAAAATGAACATTGGTATTCCAGGGAATTTATGTAGAGATTGGTAGTGAATATTTGGTATCTCATTGTTTCAATATGATTCACGCCATATGTACGCAACTATTCATCAACATCATCCATTTTCCCATGTGCTCAATGCAAAATGGGTTTTGTCATATCTATATATGTGGTGGGTTTGTCTATTACACAAAGTTTGGTCGATGTGGATTTCCTATAAGTTGTGAGTATTGCTTGGTTGGTGATCTTTCATGGGATTCCATCCAAGGCTTAGTTGGTTAAGTGTGGCCTCTCAGATGGTTTGTTTCCTACATGCAAGATACTAGAGACAATTAAGCACATCTTCTAGGATTGTCGATTTGCTAAAGATTGTTGGATATTTTTAGAGGAGAAGCACCTCGAGATATTATTAAACTTTATTTGAGAGAAACACTTCTCGTAGATGGATATTCCTTAGAATGGGATTCAGTTTTTGGTTTGTGGCATTGCTTATGAATAACTTCTTGTTATTCTTTTGAAAAAAACTAAAAGAAGGAGCAGGGTAACCACTCGATAAGTTTGTCTTATGGAATATTTGTACCACTGTTTCAAACACCTCCTATCTATCGAAGGTCAAAATAACCAAGGGAATCACTAAGTTAACTATAATGATGTCAGTTGGGAGATAGATAATCTCATCCCATTCTTGCAAAGTTTATCCTTTTCTTCTTAATGTAGTTGGTGATGGTTGTAAATGTTCTCACCATTGAAGAGGATTTTTTCTCAAAGTACTATTAAACAAAGAAGAAATAAACTATTCTAACATTATTCCTTAAGTTGTGAGTTCCCAATACTTCTCTAGCATGTTAATATGTTCAACCCTTGAAACAAATAAGCACGTACCAATGAGAGGTTTCCAAGACCAATAATGGTCATTACAACCACAACTATTTTAGTACCAAAAGTGGGACTTGTTGAAGGTCACAATTTTTTCTTCTCTATTGAAACAACAAAAGTGGGTGTGCATGAGGTACAATGAAAAAGGATAAAAGGAAATAAATAAATAAACATAATAAACATAATAAAAAAATATAAAATATAAAAAATAATAAATAATCAAAATAAAAATAAAAATAAAAATACAAAACATATAACATAAAAACATTCTTGCTATTGCATTTTGACTTACCATCTGGCCACTTACTAGCTCAACAGGTCAAGCCCAGGTCCACAAGGTCACAAAGCGGAGGAGGAAGAGAGGTCGAGAGGAGGTCACAGAGTAGAGGGGAGGAGGAAGAGAGGTCGAGAGGAGGTCGTAGAGGGGAAGACGAAGAGCGATCTCCGAGTCGAGAGAAGGTCACAAAGAGGAGGAGGAAGAGAACTCATAGAGGTTGAGAGGAGCAGAGAACACATATGGTTGCAGAGGTTGAGAGGACACAGAGTGGATGTTGAAGAGGTCTCCTAGAGGACACAATGCCTCCCAAATAGGTCAGTAAGGGTGTGATTTTGTGTGGTTTTGTTTAATTTGTTAAATTTTGTGCAATTTGGCCCAACCATAGGGTATTTGGGTTCTAAATCTAAGGATTTACTAGGGTAAGCTTCATTCCCAACCTGTGCTTATATGCATCTTATCAATGCAAAAAATGAATTGTGAGTAGGACTTACCACACGAGATGCGTATCAATTCATTGCATGAATTCCCCCAATTTGGTCTAGGTTTTCATAATCGACTTTTAAAATGAGTTTTCCAAATTGTGTTTCAAGGTTATACTCATTCGATAATGTCAATAGCATAGTCACAATCCTTTGAGATTTCAATTTTTACAAGATACGCGATAATGGTTTGCATAATCATCGACACCATACAAATAGTAAAGATCAAACTATCCAAAGAGTAGTCTCATTTAAAATTTGTGGCTTGTTCCCATTTTGTCTCTAGTATCGACATAATTTCTCTTCCTTATGGTGTTAAAGAATTGTAACTTCGAAAGATATTCCAGATTTATTGAATGTATTCCTCCATTAGGAGATGAGTTTGGTCATGTAAGAGTCATTGAAACAATCAATGTAAACCTCCAGATGTAAGTAGGGTAAATAGTACCCAAGTGTCATTATTATAAATGTTATTTTTGGTGTCTTGCTAGACAAATCGGCCCTATCAGTTAGACAAGTCATCCATGTTAGGTCCTAGGACAAGTAAAATGACAAATACAAATAGGGAGGTGCTCCCATTCATTTGTACACACTCACTCAAGCAAGTTTGCAAGAGAGAGAAGAACAAGTGCGCTAGAAAGAAGAGAGAAGCAGTTGTCTTGGTTTTACACTACTCTAGTTGAGTTTTATACTGAGGAAGTTTTGTGGGGTACTCTCCCTTGTGGTTTCCCCTAGGAATATCTTTGTGTTCTTCGTGTTTCTATGCTTGTTGTTCTTTCAATGATCCACATGTAAAGCAATGCCCATAAAATAAGTATCCATACCAGGAAACATATGAAGGAGGTGCTTTTTTGAGATATGGTCTTTCTGCTGGCCCTTCTTCTGATAAGAGTTGTTCTGGATGACATTCGATCTCTTCTTCATTTGTGTAGTCCTTGACAACTTCTACATAACTTCTTGGCTTCTTTTCATTATTTGTCAACATTCATCTTGAGGCTTCATTGGTATTCTACTTGTATCCTATACCGGTCTTGTCGAAGAATGGCTTTTGATTGCTGATGATTTGTTCTAGAACCTTGGAGCTGTTTTCATAACCTTTTGCGATATCTTTTGTCTGCAACTTGTTTTTCAGAGATATTATCTCAACCTCACGATTTTCATTTTCTCTTATATTTGTCATTAGCTGTTCAGTAAGAGAGTCTTCAACTCGTTTGGCTTCTTCTAGTTTGGTCTTCAGGTCAACAATGGTTTGCTCAAACTGTTGTGCCTCTTCCTTAAACATCCTATTCTCCTTCCTAACTTTCTTCAGCTCTTTCAAGGCGCTTACAAGTTCCGCCTCAATATCTACTTCTCCTTCATCTTCGGATTCTTCATTACTATTAAGATCCTTGTCTAAGCTTATTGCCATAAAGAGTACTTTGTCTGGTTCACCGTCATTATCAGAATCACTGTCACTGTCATTGTCGGAGTCACCACTGGATGAGCTATTGTCTCTTTTTGTGTAGAGACTTTTCTTCTATTCTTATTTTTGTAATTATTGTACTTCTTGTAGGCTTTAAAACTGTCATCCTCTTCAGTATCTGAGTTCTTTGCATATGGACATTTAGAAGCAAAATGACCTATCTTTTCACATGAAAAACATTTAAGAGGTAGTTTACCTTTGTATTTTCCAGTGCCTCTCTTTAATTTCCGAACAAAGTTTGCTATTTCTTCTTCATCAAATTCATCACTTGTCGGCTTGTCCTTTGTTGATTTGTTCTTCCCAACTTGTTTGGAGGAGACCTTGAATGCTGCTTCCTTTCTTGACGTGTCTTCGTCTTCAATTCTCATTTCGTAAGCTACTAGAGTCCCATGCAGCTGATCTAGTGCCATAGTATTTAGATCCGTTCTTTCTTCTAGGGAAGAGATCTTAGGGTTGAACCTTTTGGGAAGAGTTCTTAGAATTTTTTGAACTATAGCCTCCTCAACCTCTTCTCCCAAATCTCTGATGGTATTCACAAGCTGATCAACCCGAAGAATATAGACTGTTATGTCTTCGTCCTCATTCATCCTTAGCTATTCGAATTGTCCTCTGTATGTTTGAAGTTTGGATTCCTTGACTTTGCTGTCTCCTTCATATGTAGTTTGGAGTTTGTCCCACGTTTCTTTTTTAGAGGGGCAGTTCATCACTTTGTTGAAGACGAATTCGTCTATAGCACCAAAGAGATGATTTCTAGCCTTCGAGTTGTTGTATTGAACCAACTCGTCTGCATCTGTTGGCACGGTCTTTGGTACTTTGTACCCATTCTCAATACTCTGCCATATTTTGACTCCTTGAGCTTCTATGAAGGATCTCATCCTTATGCTCCAGAATGCATAGTTGCTCCCATCAAACAAGGATGTTCCAGATTTTCTTTGTTTAGCAAAATTCCCCGTAATTACCTTCCAGTGGTTAGTATGTTCTGAAAGAACCTGCTCTGATACCAATTGTTGAAATACTAAGAGTGAGGTGAATCGGTATTTGCACAATTTAAAATTTTAATCAAAAGCAGGTTGTTGATCACCAATCGCAACACATCATCAATGTGTATAAAAATAACAAGCTGCACAGTACACAATAATTTTTGACGTGGAAACCCAAGTTCTGGGGGTAAAACCACAAAAGCCTTTTAAAAATAGTTTCCCATAAATATCTAGAAGGAGGCAACAACCCCCTTATTATAAAGACTTTGATTTTTTAGCTTCAACGACCTGATTTACAGGTTTCAACCTGAAGGAAACGACCACTCCCTAGTTTTCCGGCTTCAACCGGAAGGAGGCTACAACCTCCTTTCCTTGCCCCGTCCTACCACCCTGATAAAAAGAAGATTGCCGAACCTGTGGACCTGTCAAATACCAAACTCTGAATCTGCTGCTGATAAACTCTACACTCTGATCACTGCCAAATCATCCCTGTATAAATCTTGTCATTTCCTCACACACTGCACATGTACAATCACTGAACAAGTAATGCGTCAACCTCATCGTCATCACCAAGTGGTGTTCATCAAGTGCATCATAGAGTGTAGCAAGTATCATAGGAGTACATCATCATCATATAGCATGCATGTATATTGTCATTAAAGAGCATTCATCATAGAGTGCATTGCTTTTATCATCTCATTATACCACATACCTCACCCAACACAAGCTGTAAACTCTTCAATAACACTGTATATATATACCATATTACACAATCCTGTATATCACTATACCACTGCATACTACTGTAATGTATACTGCTCACATCCTCGTGTACATCATTGTTCACTTAATACACTGTTCACATCTGTTGTGTTTACTTGCAATCTTCATACAATGTGCCTACTCTTGTACATATTCTACTGTACATTCTATTGTACGCTATGTACACTCTAATGTATTCTACTGTACACTATGTACACATATTATTGTACTCTACTTGTTCACATGCACATTTACACACTACAATATACTATTGTTTTGTACATACCTGTTATTTGAACTTTTTTGTAGAGATAACCACAAAACTTAGACCCCAACCTATGACTGTGTGGATGCCTTCTAGACCAACACTGTAAAGACCTCAAACTTTGGTCTATACAACTTAGGACTGTCACAAACGAAGGCAGTGGTAAAAAGGTTTGAACAGTTGAGTTCAAAAACAATTTCGTTTCTGTAGTGGAACATGGCAGCAGTACAAACTCGGATTTGAAAAAGGGGTTGACTGTATTAAACTTTAACCAAACTCTGTGGAAGAATTCATATGCTTTCTGCTCCCAACGAATTAAACCTTAGATAAGCTGCAAAAATGGTGTCTCTCAAAAATGGGTATGTTGCTACTGTGGAGAAATCAGACCTGTTTTCTTATGCTGCTGCAATTTACTCCTCAGTCAAGAACATCAAAGGTTTAGTTCACTTTGTTATGCGTTGATTTAGGAAATGTAACAAGTTTTGGTTTATTTATACACTTATTGGATGTTAAGCAAAAGGATAGGGCCAACCTCTTAAGGAGGATAATTAATGTTTTAATGTTAAAAGTTTTATAACATAATGAGGCCGACTACTAGGAGGGGTTTTAAAGTGGTCAAAAGTAGTTGGGTTTTAATTCTTTCAAAAAGTTTTCAACGTTGGATTTATTACATATAATTTTTTTTAACACTTTAACATTAGATTTATAAAGGGTCTTTCCTTAGTCATAAGTTTAGGGTTTTATGTTTTATTAATGTTAATGTTAATTAAATATTTTAATGTTTAATTCTAATTTTACATTAAAACTTGTCTTAATCTTTTATTAATGTTTTAATAATTGTTTTAACTTTAAAAATACTTTAATGTTGAGGATGAAGGGTTTTAACCAATTAAATTCAATTTTTTAATATTATTTTGATTATGTTTTAATACTAGTTATTTATTTCAAGTTAGGGTATCTTTGCACATGTTGGGGAAATACTAATGTAGGAATCAAAGGTAAAGAGTTTTAGGGACTTTAGTTAGGTCAACAATGTTTCCACATGCTTTATAAACTCGACCATCAAAGTGTGGGGTGCCTAGGCTTCTCCTAGGGTATCATGACCTCTAACAAACACAAATGACCACTGAAATGGTCATTTGGACTCTTGCAACTTCTTCAACCCACCAAGGACACATTCTAGGGCAAGAAGGAATGGTTCTGGTACCGAGGAACCAAAAAAACAACTGGGGAACCATCGAACCAACTTAGGGGTACTTAAACGCTCTACAGGGTGTTCATGGCTTTTGCCATTGTCCCAAGGGTTCCAAGGGCTTCAAACTTGGGATTGGACAAGGTCAAAAGGCCTCCTTAGACACTAACACTTACTTCACCTTCAGGGGCTCCTCAAGGGGCACCAAGACACATTGACACACACTTGTTGGCATCAATGACAATTTAGTCAACATGAGTTACGACTAGTTCGGATCTGCCGCGAGGGGGTCAGATCTGTGACGACTGAAGGTAGCAAATGAGCACAAACTAGTAGAAAGACCTGCAAAAAACCAAGATCCATATGGATCGACTGAGTGGAGTCGCCAAAACTGTAGTGGGGATTTCTCCCCTGCTATGTGCAAAAGCACCTACCCTAGATCGTCCAGATTGTAATGTCCCGGTTTTGACCCTGTTACATTAGATATATATGATGTATAAATTGTAAATGATCAAGGTGTGGAGCTAAAGGCCAAGGCCCCACCATTGATCGGTTATGTTATGTTTTGGATTTGAATTGTCACCGATGGTATATCGGGGCATGCGGCATATATTATGACGGTCATCATGTAAATATGCATCTATAATTAAAAATGAACCCGACCAGCTACGATCGCGGCAACTAAAATGAGAAAGGGGCATGATTTTCACAAAGATAGGGATGGGGGGTAATTTGTCAAACCTTGGGGCCAAGAGGGAAAATACCCATGTGTCTTCTTCCCTTGCTTATTCCAACCACTTTCATTAAGAAAGGCTGTTGGTGGTTGAGGTAGTTAATGGTTTTGGGAGTGGGGTGGCAAGACTGTCAGTCCTCACCCACATGCACACTCCACCAGCAAGAGGCTCTCACGCATTCCTCACTCACGCAGACGCTTCTTCCTCTACATGACTATGTTGAAGGCTCACGCACTGCAATTTCGCGTCCTCCCTGTAGTTGTTCACCTTCACGCAGGAGTGGAATTCTCGTTTGCTCTCACGCACAGAACCTTCTGGGTTTTACCCACGTAGTTTCTTCCCCTGCGGATTTGCGGATGATGTGGTCGTATCCACTCCCCACCGGCTGATTGTGGGTTCTGCATTGTTGCTCACGCTCACCCACAGGCTGGGAGACTGTAATTTCTTTCCTAGCGTGGCTTGTATATGATTTCTTGGTGATCTCGTTGCCCAGGATGGGCTGTGTTTTCCCACATTGTTGGTTGTGGTTGTTGTGGTCTTCCTTACATGTTGGGGACTGTTGTAAATTCGCCTGAGAGTCATTTTGGCCACGTTAGGGCCAAGAATGACTCATAATTCGTTTTTCCTTGTTTAAGCTGTGATAGCTAAATAAATTGCCGAAGTGCAATGGTTGGTCTTCGGACTGTGAGAGGAGTAGGGATGGGGGCTTAGTTTTGCTTGATAAACCTGGTGGCTGGAAACCACACAGACAGAGCTAGAGGACCGGCCTTCTTCTCCATCACCCCTGAATAGCACTGGAAGGGAATGCAGGGCCCGAGGGACTATGTAGCAGAGAAGGCACTGATTCCTTGTGTTGGGTGTGTTTGGGTGTCTCAGAGGTCAGGCTAGTTCTGGTGTGGGTGTTCTTGGCTCTGTAATGAGCTCACCAGCTTAGCAATTAGCCTTTCCCAACTCCTGGATGGACTAATAAACCCAACTGTGTTGGCTTGGCTGTGTCTTGTATACCTTTGGCTACGTGTAAGCCTGCTAGTTCCCTTATTCCTTGGAGAATCATGCTCAGCTCGGGGGTGGCAGCGTTGCTGAGAGATTAAGGAGCACGTTGGCCTATGGTTGGGTGGAACGTTGCAACGACGTAGCTGGTTGCGGAGCAAAGTTTTCATAAGATAAGTAATCTTGCCCATTTTTACTTCTGCAACCATATTTTCTGTAAATTATGTTAATGAAAATGATGAACATGTTAAATGAATGCTTGTGTGAATGCATGTTGATTCCGCTGTGCAAGATAAATAATTATAGCTGTGCATGATAACAATTGCGTTTATGCATGTTATACTGCAATGCATTTTCTTTCAACATTCTGCTTCTGCAAATTTTATGCCTGTACATGTTCATGGGGCTCTTAGCCCGGGTGGTGTAAGCTTGTAGTCGCGTCCTCTTCGTCGGTTGGAGGCATGGGGACGTGACACAGATCACATGGTAGAGTTCAACAATGGAAACGGGAAACAAGAACAACAATAACAATATTTTTAGATTTTTTCAGATATATTTTACTAACTAACAAACATAAATGCATTCATACATTTTTTGTAATGTGGGCCACGATAGCTGTCCAAGGAAATGGTTCCGCAACTCCATGGTTTGGTTCTCCAATCTCTTCCACAAATGGTTGTCAAATGGGGAAATGGATCCAAATAGGTACGAAGTAAACTCAACGTACACTGCAGGAATGATATGGAGGAACAATGACAAGTGAATGAAAAGTATGATGTGTGATGTGACCAAAAGTGTGGCTAAAAGTCAATGAATGTGACAAAAAGTGTTTTGGGGGAGGCCTTCACAATGTATTTATAGGATGGTCCAAGGGTTTTTTACCCATGATATTTTATTGTCCATGGTATTTATCTATGGTTTTTTGGCGCATTCTCATTTTTAGCGTTTTTTGGTCTTTTTTGGAGGGGATAAATCACAATAAATGCTCAATTTCCCTTCATTTATGGGGAATGAATAATAATGTTTTGGACCATATTTAGTGGTTTTTTAGTTGTGAAGGTCAAAATGGAGGAAACAATGGTGGAAATATGATGTATAATTATGGTTTAGATCATGGGGAGCTAGGTGAACATTTTAAGTGTTAACAGTGCCAAATGACCTTTATATAAAGTACCCTTCCTAATCAAGTTTAATTAACTTAACTTAATTTTACTAGTTAATTCGTTTTATTAGAATTTCTTTTCCTATTTCTCAATTTAAATAATATCTACTTGTATTAATATCTCTTTAATAATTAATCTAGTTTAATAATACTTAAGTAATCATAATTATGTTTTGGGTGTTACATCTCATGAGCATAAACCATATACAGTTAAGTTTAGAAAAGACAATTTTGATAAATCACCATGGATCTCTTCCTCCACAAAAGTTGATAATATTTATATTTAAAAATTGAGCTTTGTTTTGTAACTCTTGTCTTATTAATCCACAAAATAAGGTTCTAATTGCCACCCAAAATAAGTAAATAAAGAGGGGAAGAACTTAGGTATCCAAAGACAATATTTTGCTGGGAATGGTAGATAATTGTTATTGCTTGAAATGGTTTCCGTTATGAACTACCACGTAAATCCTTTGGACCTTGAAATCCCTTTTCCACCAACTCATTTATGCTCCATCTATTTTTTTCGATAGTACACATGTTTCAGCAATCACTCTTTTAACATTATTCTTTCTTTCTAACATCATACCATGCTTTCAAGCTTGTTACTGAAACTTGGTTAGATTTCAAAAATTCGCGATGATTGGTCAAGGTGTTATTTGTAGTAAAGATAGATGTCAACGTTATGAGGCATAGGTAAAATGCTCTATAATAGAAGTGGTGGTTATGAAAAATAAATCTCGTCCTTCATATGGATGCCGAATACAAAAATTTAAAAAAGATGTTGACAGCTTTTCTCCAATTCTATATTTATTTGAAAGGGCAATTTTTCGGGTGCCCTTCTATGACTTGCAAAATGGCTTATTAAGGCCTATGAAGCTTTCAAATTTGATTGCTACATGACACATTGTTGTGCTACTGCAAAGACCTACATGGAGTGTACATTGTCATGCTACTGCAAAGACCTACATGCAATGTTTGTGCCCTCTATGACTACTTTGCTATAAAAAGAGCCACAGTTAAAAATTGTTTTGGAAGATATAGATTTGTGTACTAAGACATATGGTTACAAGCCCTCTTGCTCTCTTGTATGATTCACATAAAAGTAGAGGTTGTCAGAAGATTTCCTTTCGGAAAATAAATGATCAAACTAAATTAAAAAAATAAAACTGAAAACGCACATGTAATAGTTCCCATACCAAGCAGGCACACAAAATAGGTAGAAATTATTGAGGTGTACCTTTTGAATCCCTCTGACAACATTCTCATCCCATAGAATTAGTTGCAAGTAGTAACATTATCATTCAAACCATGAATCAACAACAAATACCGTTTTGTCTTCCTTTTCTTCTGTAGCCATTAAATATATAACATCACATTGTGCCAGTCATCTCCGAAATGGGGAAACAACTTTCACATCATAGAATCTATATCTGCAATAATTATTGAACAAACTCAAAGCTTCTTTCTAAGAGTTGCCTTCGGGAGACAGGTTAGTCGGGCAAAGAGAAAGCCAGGCTTGGGTAAGTCTCCATTTGCAAGACAAGTACTATATATTTCCTTGCATTCGTGTAGTACCTGCAAAGTGAAAGGGAAACAAAAAGGTGTACAGTCTGTGCAAAAGAAAAGAAACCAACAGAATACTATTGCATTAAAACAAAGACACAGAAAGGAATTGACATGTGTAAGAAGTAAAAATAAGAAAATAACTTGGAGGATACCTCACGGGCATCTTTCTTAGGTATTCCTTCACGTAAGGCAACAATCTTCTCTACAACCTCAGGCTACATTTGGACAAAACAAAAGAGGCAAGGCGTAAACTAGGTGTAAATATTCTTTCCTTCAATAAACTTCCAGAATAAAAATGAAACAAAGTTTTCGACAAATGCATAAAGGTAATCATACAGAAACTTGAACCACTATTTATTTCAAGTTTATAGAGATAAAAATGGAACAAAGAATGATCCTTGCCTCTTGTGTTTAAAAGTGCAATGCTTGGCCTATTTATTAAGAACAATTCACCTCAGCATTCCAACTAACTTTAAATGAAATAAAGTGATGGCAGAAAGATTGCCGATTTTTTCTTCGTTCTCAACAGAAAATGAAATTGAATATACATACTGGACAGTCGGGGTGGTTTTGGAGAATGTTCGAGTAGACAAGAGTAAAAGATTCCACACTCTCAGAAGAAGCAAGTTCTCGCAAATCTGCCAGTGGTTGCACCCTTTTCTCTACTTTCTGCGGATCACAAATGATTAAATAGTTCATTTAATTACAACATCCCCTTTGTGTATGCAGTCAATATCATAGCATACAATATACAGTAGGTACTGTTACAGTGATCTAGGTTGCATTCAGAAAGCATGATATTCATGTCAACTTGCAAGCTATGAATGATTATTAAAACATATACATGGTTTTGATGGGAAAGTAAAATGTGTTGAACAAGAAGTATGCACTTTATTGAGATAGAAGAAGGTTCAAACTTCAAATAGCATTAACAGGTTACATCTTACAACATAAATTACACTAAGTTGCAGAAGAACTCAAATAAGATGTATCGCACACAAAATAAAGAGAAGAAACAATTAAAGTTCCCCAAAGTGAAGAGACAAAGGGAAATACAAGCATCCCTCCTAGCCCATTCCAGACAATATTGTCTGAGACACTTGAAAGAAACAAGGTTTAACCAGGGCATGCAGACAGAAATTGGAAAATAAATGTTTCTTATACAGAACAAGCTCTGTTTCAAAAGCTAAATGAGCCATAGCACCACAGCTGGTTGATATTTGAACAAGATTGACATTTGAGCTGCAAGGTTTCATTTCATGCAAAGAGCAGAATGATTTCAAGCACTGTCATATGCCTATTAAAATCATCAACAAAGCCAAAATAAATAATAATGCTTCTCGTGACAAATGATATAATGTGAGAAACAAAGAATGTGATTCCTGCAAACCTACCTAAATCCTACAAATTATGACACAATATTTGAATATACTGAAACTGATGAGAAGATAAGCTTTCGATAAATAGAAGCAGGTGTAAGGTGAAATTTATCAGATCAACATTAAAAGTGGCTAAACATTGGAAAAAGTCGAATTGGATTTCAGAATCCTATCCCTTGGCCTTTTGAAGATGATAGTGAAGTGATCAATGTGCAAAAGTTTTATATAGATCCTTACCAAAGGCAGTTACAGGTCCATGATGGCAGCCTCTATAACCATTAATACTTTCTTTTGTTGCAAACTACATCTTACATTACGGATGAAAATTTACGTAGTAGCTGAGAAAAGGAAAACCAAAAAGAAAAACGGAAGGGTATATATAATGTAGAATCATATCCTCAATCTGAGAGCAACTAAGGCAGCAATAAACTCAGAGTAAGCTACATTACAGAACTCTTTGGCATCCTTAATTAGGAGGTATCCTTTGGTAGACAATTGTATACATACCTCTTCTCGCCAAGAGTGAAAAAGTATTGATGGAACTGACCTCATTGGAGAAAACGTACTTGATTTGAAGCTTCCAGCTTGTGAATAAAGATGAAACCCAAATACAGTCCTAATCTCCAGAAAGGTGGGACGAAACCATGAACCCTAAATCCCCAAGAAGTGTTGTACACCAATAAAGCTGTCCATGAAGCATAGCAGAGTGTTGGACTTGCACCAATCTCCAACATGATCCAGCAAAATTATAGTCCCAAAAAGATGCTTCCGGGTCTCTGAACAGTGACAAATGGAGCATAAACCATCTGACAGCCTGCTTTTGGCAAAGTGAGCTCTGGAGGGCAACCTCAGATAAACAGCCAGCCAAGAAAATCCTTGGAGATTGTAGCTCACATTGAGAGACCATACACTGTGCAACTGGTGGATCCATTGTTGGGGTTAGATGATAGCCATCTAGTTTTGAGGATCGGAGATAAAGGGTGTATCTAATGAAAAGGAGAGTAGAACTTCTTGGAGTCATATCATTGAAGGGGTTTCCAGCACCTCCACCCCCATTCTCTCCAAAAGGGCTGCTGCATGTCAATATTCAACTTATACAGATCTTCAAATAGGATCAAACTAGTGATGTCTATTATAGCCGGCCTTTCCGAGGAAGGGAGAGCCTTCCAATGGGAAAGCACTCTCCAATTCTTACAGTCTCTGGACGTGAAATCCAAAAGTTCCCTTCAAAAGAAGAGGCCTTTCTTGCATAGCTTGTGGGGCTGAAATCTAGCATACTTCACAATGCATTGCCCTTGGTCAATCCAACTCCAAATAGGCCCCCACGTCAAATCCCATCCTACTTGACTCCCTATGACCAAAGGCACAACAAACCACTAAGTCTCCCATATGCTCTAACAAATGATAGATCTAGACAATTGAAAAGGCTATGGTGACGAGACGATATTGCACAAACCAAAAATCTCTTGGATTAGAATTAGATATTGAGATCACTGAAACTGATGATGGAAAATAATTTGCCACACAATAGAACCCTCTAGGCACCTGACAATCCATTTAGCAACCAATATACACCTGAGTCGTCAAATCAATAACCTCAATCCCACTCTCATCCTTAGGCATAGTGCAAACATCCCAAGGGACTGTAGGAAGCCCCAACTCACTACCATACCTAGACTAAAGAAAAGTATGAGAATCTGCTCCAATCTTTTAAAACAAGTCCTACTAGGGAGCTAGCAAAAGACGTGATAAATATGAGCATATTGAAGAATACGTGAAACCACTGTTGTTGAAATACTGAGAGGGGGGGTGAATCAGTATTTGTACTATTTAAAATTTTAATCAAACGCAAGTTGCTGATCACCAATCATAGCATATCATCAATGTGTATAAATATAACAAGTTGCACAGTACACAATAATTTTTGACGTGGAAACCCAAGTCCAAGGGGTAAATCCACGGAAGTTTTCTAGAAATAACTGGAAGGAGGCAACAACCCCCTTATTACAAAGACTTCAATTTTCCAGCTGCAACTGGAAGGAGGCTACAACCCCCTGATTTACAGGCTACAACCTGAAGAAAGCTTCAACTCCCTATTTTTCCAGCTACAACCGAAACAGGCTACGACCCCCTTTCCTTGCCCCGTCCTGCCACCTAGATAATAAAAAGAATGTCGAACCTGTGAACCTGTCAAACCAAACTATGAGTCTGCTGCTAATAACCTCTGCACTTTGATCAATGCCAAATCATCCTTGTATACCAACAAGTCATTTCACTGCCATACACTGCTCATGTACATCATTATACACCTCATCATACACAATTACTGAACAAGTAATTTTGCTTTGCTTTCACTGAACATCAGGCATGCATTGTCATGCATCATCATCATCATAGGTATGCATCATTGTCATAGGGTATGCATCCTCATCATCAAATATATATCCTCATCATCTCAATGTGCACCGTGTATGCATCATCAACATCAAGTATACATCATAATGCATAGGAGAGCATCATCACACTATGGTATGCATGTACATCATATTGTATAGGAGTGCATCAACTTCATAGAGTGTACATCATTATCACATGCATTATCATCATAAAGTGTATCATATTATCATCATAAAGTGTATCATAAAGGTATGCAACGTCATCATCATAACCTCCATAATGACTCCAAGTATATATACCAATATAGAGGCTCACATACTAAGATCAAATATGAACTCTATCCATGAGAGACATGTGCCATCACAAGAGAAACCCAGAAGAATGAACCATACCTTTCTGAAGATCACAAGATGAAGAAATAGTAGGCAAACCAAAAGAAACTCTAGACTCTGTCATCACATAGCCCTCGTTACAAGCTTTCCAACAAGCTAAGAATTTTGTAATTCTGATTCCGTATGAGAAAGTTATGTCAATTTTAGTGAAGATGCCCAAAAAAATTTCCTTCAGAAAATTTCGCACTTTTCTCCAAGAGTTGTAAAATTCCTGAGAGAATTGATGATAAAACAAATGAAATGTTTGATATTCTATTTATATAGTTTGTGGAGGAAATTTATCACCTTGGGTCGACATGCAATTCAAAATTACAAATAATTAAATTCTCATCTATTTGGTCGGCTCACACAAAAGGTGGGGTACACCAACTTCAAAAATTCATATCTCTTCAACCGTAGGGAGTTAGAAGATGCTCCACATATCAACGGAAATGGCTTGACGAGGACTATCTCCCTATGATGGGTTTATTTGCAAATTCTTGGTCTAATACCCTTAAATTCTTCAATTTGTACAGGACATCAAGACTCCACACATAAAGGTGCCAAAGACCATGTTACCTTATGCATAAGTTCCAAGGTCAAAGGCTTTAATGGACATCATCAAAGGCATGAGAGATTCAATGGAATTCACATACACATACTTAACATCAACAAGGAGGAGGTCTCCACCATATACTTATCCTATGTCTCAGGGTTCGACGAATTTCTTCCTTGAACTTCGAAATTCGACGAATTATAACAAAAATTTCGAATTCGTTTCAGTTCAGCGAATTTTAAAGTCGAATCGAATCTAACCTCAACAAAATGAACTTAAACGAATCGAACCTCAATGAATTCAATGAAAAAACGAATTTGAAGGCAAATTTTACCAAATTTAGGGTTAAAGTTCGTTTTTTAGTATAGTTAATTTTTTTAAACCTAACCCTTCCCTAATCTCGTCACCACACTCTCATCTTCGTGTCTGTCAGTGCCCACGTCCTCTACTCATTTGGTCACATGTATCCCATGTTTGCTGCTCCCTTTCTCATTCAAATCGTTGCCACAGTTCAAACTTCAGTGCATTATCGAGTGCCCGGTGGAGCTCCTACAACTGCCAGCGACGGTGTCCAACCGTCTGGGTAACTACTAACAACCAAAAGGCATGTGGGTTTGAGTCTTTGGAGGGAAACGCAACAACCAATAGGCCTGTTGTCCGCCGATTGCACACCTGCAGCAAAAATCTTTCGAAAGCTGTCTCCTCACTTAGGAAAGTGGGAGAGGTGTGACCTTGGGGGCAAGCACAGAGCTAGGTACTGTCACCTACTCCTAGCTCCTCTGTTTAGGCTAACTCCTAACGAAGCCAAGGGGGGTAGTCCCTACAAAAGAGTTTCTATGGCTCTTAAGTTGTTAAAGTGTTTTGATTAGTTGCGGATGCGGATGGGTGTTGTTTAGGAGTTATTATGATTTGAAGTGTTTGTTTATTATGAATATGACACTAAATCAAAAGCAATCCACGTTGCTAACAAGAGATTATACAGATAAGCAAAAGATTCCAGACTTTACTTAAGCATTCAGATATAATCAACAAACATAAACCATAGACAGTTGATCAAGATAGAAGATTACTCGATTATAACGAAGGACCAGTGCCTTATGGAGTCAAATAAATGCGTGAAATAAGGTCTAGGAATTAAGCTAGTGAATATTAGGTTTTGCAAGTGCTCTTGGTAGATTTTAAGAATTTTAAAGAATGCTCTTGATTAGGGTGTCAACGAAGGTTTGTCAAAGCCGGGAGACTCTTCTAAGTTTCCTCTGTTTAAGACATGTCGGGCCCGCCCAGTATCCCAGGTTGATATTGTCAAGTGACCAGCTAGCCGAGACTCTATGACAGCGGGAGGTTCCGGCGCCTCTACTAGGAAGTACTTTGGAAGAATCCCTACAACGCCGGTG
>LPNX010723325.1:868544-906731 GCA_001517045.1 Pseudotsuga menziesii
CAATTATTTTTTTTAATAAAAATCATTTTTCAATAAAAATCATTTTTTTACTAAAAAATATTTTTTACTCAAAACTGACTTTTTTGAGTAAAAAGGCATTATGTGTCTGATTACTGATCTGAAAGTTGGTTCTGACTGGCTGGCTGATCAAGAATGATTTTTGGCTCAAGGTTAGAGCCTTCAATCACTGAATTTTGAGTCCGGATCACGAACGGCTTTTTTCCATTTAATTTATGGAAAATTTAACCCAAAAAACTTAGGAAAAGTAATAAAAAAATTAAAAAATATTTTTTCACTGTTCGAAAAAGATTTTTTCGAAATTTTTTTATGTGTCCAGATGACTTAGGACATGACCATGATCTGTCTAAATAATGTCTAGTAGGCTTATAACACTCAGTTGGGCTCTAATAACCCCCCAAGGCCTAGAATTCAACATCGGGCATTCCAGCTTTGGAGGAAGCAGGAGAAAACCTCGTCAATTATACTCGGCTGAAGGCAAAGCATAATTGTCAGGGGCAAAAAACTCCCTGGAATACCCTATTTGAGATTCTACGTCTTAGGAGACCGAACCACTCAAAAATATCCTACTAGCACATTTTATTACAAACCCCGTGGGGCCATGGTCAAAATTATTCAAAATAAAAAGTGACTAGCCAATATTGGCTAGACAAGCAGACGGATCAACTGATACACTTTGAACAAGTTTGTCAACCGGCGGCTCCTCAGGTAACCCAACTTATGGTACAAAAAGTTGGATAACAAGGCCCATGAGTTTGATTTTGGCCACCTCATAGCTGCATAGTCCACTTGATGTCTGCATCTCGCTGAGCTGCATTGTGCACAGTTCACTTGCAGTTGGCTTGTCGTTGAGGTATGTTTAATTTTAAAGTTGATATTTGATGTCCCTGAGGTATATTTTATTTTAAAGTGTTTATATATATATATATATATCAATTTTAAAATAAAATATACCATAATATATATATATATATATATATATATATATATATATATATATTAAAATTGATATATATATTGGCGAATCTAATGTCGAACCTCATCCCGAATTTCATAAAATATTTCAAATTCGAACCGAATTTCAAGGTCGTCAAATTCGAATTCGAACCCAAATCATGTAACATAGTACTTATCATATCAAGGGTACCAAGGTGTGGGGGTGCCTAGACTTCTCCTAGGGTACCATGACCTCATTCAAAACACAAATGACCACATATTGGGTCATTTGGACTCTTTGAAGTTCTACACTTCTTCAACCCACCAACGACTCTTTCTAGGGTACTAGGGCATAGGTTGTGGTACTGGGGAATCCAAAGAAACAACCGAGGAACCATAGAAACAACTCAAGGGAACTTAAACGCTCTAAAGGGTGTATAGAGATTTTGGCATTGTCCCAAGAGATCCAAGGGCTTCAAACTTGGGTTTGGACAAGGTCAAAATGTCTCCTTTGACATTGACAAACTTCTAACTTTGAAGGGCTCCTCAAGGGGCACCAAGACACACCAACACACACCTATTGGCATCAATGACAATTTAGTCAACAACTGTAAGCTTCCTTGCCAATTTCCAAAGAGAAAGCTTTATACTTCCACACCAAAATCTCAGACTACGATCTCACAGGGCAACAATTCCACATGTTAACTATCGATACATCGACCCCAATGAGAATCCCAAGGTAGCAAATGACCTCATCGGGTTTGATCTAGTGCCACGCTTCAAGAATCCAACCCGAAGGATCATCAAGACCAATCAACAAATAATCAATGTTCTTATCAATGATCGTAGCTCTAGAAGCATTGCAAAAAGTATTCAAACATCACCTCGTAGGTTGAACCGAGTTTTGATCCAGATGGATTGATTGTTGACCATTTTCAACCCATCAAGGAGAGATATGCCATGGATTCTCTCTTGACTTCTTGTTGAGTCCAAAAGAGACTCCAAGGCATCAACAACTAGAACATACAAGGGGCTAGGGGCGACCTTGTCCAATTGAGTGATGAGAGGGATAAATGTTTTAAAACTCGGACTCGACCTCGAAATCGAAATCGATCAAGGGTCAACTTTGGACTCAGACTCGGAATCGGTAATGAGTCGACCAATTTGAATTTAATGACTTGGATTACTCAAAAAATACATAAAATATTAAATTTTAAATATTTTAATCCATGCTTCCAAAGCATTAGAGACAAAATATCCAATGTCTATTCATGTATATACCATATAAGGGTGAATATATCAAAATGGCACCAAGTCTACTGTGCAATACACATATGGAACAAAACACATAATCAATGAGGCCTAAATGGCCTATAGAGTCCAAAAAACAACATGCTATGATGCCACTACATCATACGTCAACGATCATACATCTCTTTTTGTTTAGCCTTCTCCTCTTCAAATTTATCAAACTGTTATTGCAATTCCAATCTAATCTCTCCAATCAACTCTAAATTAGCTTCCCATGGGGCAACATTTTCTCTAACAGCAACAAACTGTTCTTTAAGTCTATTAATGCCCCCTCCTTTAATCCATTTCTTGCAATACTTGCAATACAATTTCCCTTCAATGACATGAGCATGGATCCAGGCTGGATCTTTTCCTTTTGGGGCGAATCTAGAATCTAATTGCAAAGCAGATCTAAACATGCAAAGAAAAAATAAAAACAAATGGCAAAATCTTTTCATATTTTTGAGCATGGAAATCAATAGCAAAATGGCAAAAACAAATAGCAAAAAGTAGGCAAAGAAATATACAAGAAAACATGCAAGCAATCAATGGAAAAGATAGAAAAACAGTGGGATAAAATGTACATACCTATGAGGAAGATTGAGTTGATTGGTTTGAATATTGAACCCTTGCTCCACAAAAATCCTTAATGGAGATGGTAAATGGTGTTTGAAAGCCTCCAAAGTAGTTGATGGTCTCCCTTGCCCTTCTCACTCTTTCTCCAACAAGCCTCTAACCCAAGTGACAAAAAAATACGATTTTTCCTTCTTACTCCTTAGATCCAACTTGCTTGGTGACTTTTTGGGTTGACCCAGGCTTCTTTCCAACAAGTGACGCTTTTTGAGAAAAAGTCGTGACTTCACGATTTTTACTCGCCGAAAAATCGGTTCAAGGTAAAAGTCGCGATTTTTTGAAAAATCGTCGAGGTTTTCAACAATAGTATAAATAAGCAGCTCCTTGAACACACACTCATCCAACTCCACTCTACTACACAAGTGCACAATTTTAGCTAGGCAAGTGAAGAATAAAAAATAAGCATGTTGAAGTGATCTTATCTCTCTTTCTTGGGTTTGTCGTTCTCTCTCTTGAAGACTTGCATCATCTCTATGACTGCTCTATGACGCACTGTAATTAGGGTTTGTACCTTGTGATTTAGGGTTCTTTTATTGTTGTTGTTGTACTCTTATTATTGGAAATATTCTTCTTAAGAAAGGTTGTTGGGTTTTCTCCCGAGTTCAGGTTTCCCAAGGTAAAACTATGTCTACTGTGCATGGCATTCTTTCAGTGATCCTTATGTTTTTCCAGTGCAAATTTCAAGTTGAAATTATGCGATGATAAAAGTGGGATGATAATAATTATCAAAATTTGAAAATTATACTACTAAGTTGAAAAATTCAACAGGTTTTTAGTTCTAACAACTCTCTAATCTTCGAGATGTCCTCCAAAGATCCATCCTCCCCATGGATTACAAAAATCCAATCAACAAAAGCTTTGCACTTCAAAAAATCAAAGTAAAATTTTGTTCCGACATCACTTTCAACAATCCACTGTAACCTTTCTCAAACTTTGGCTCCCTTGCAAATATATTCCTCTTTCCAAACTATAATCTCCCATTATATTACATCTACCTAAAGGATGTTGTTATGCAAATCCTTGTCCAAAAAGGTGTAGACCTCTTCGAGCTTCCTACAAACATTCTTCAATCCTCTCCACTTGCGTGCAATCAATGGACCTTCTTATCACAGAAACTAGCATCTTAAGATTGATATCCATAAAACCAATGATAGATTATGGACAACCAAGAGGAAGGTCCATGTCACCACACCTAACTCTCTTCTTCTCTTTAGGGTAGCTCTTCTCTAGCTCAAGGGAGGAGTCCCTAGATAGGATTACTAGAGCTCAACAATGAAGCACCAGGTGAATTTGAAGAGTAACTCTAGCAAATTAATGTGTTTTGGTTTATGCATTTAAAAAATAAAGGTGGTGAAGGGATTGGAGATTAATGCCTTATCCAATGGGAACATGGGGTCCACTAAGGATCGCATGAGGGTTTCTAAGAATGGTTAGAAAGGGCTAGGGTTGTAGTGCACGATCCTAGCTGTCCTCTGATAATTGGGCAGATTTTAAGATCAATCAAAGGTAAAGTTCTACAAAAGAAAATTTCAAATGGAATTTAAGGAGGAAAACTATCATGGGAGGCATAGGAAAACACATAATCTAGAGAAGAAAATGGGAACTTAAACAGCACTTCCAATTGATAACAACCACATAATTAATAGAGAACTTGTTCTTTATTACCAAAAGCCATTAACAATTTAAAGATCCATCAACCAACCATGCAATAAAATATGAGAAGCCTTCAATGGGGTGCTAATATTAACCATTCATAAGAGCCAAGAGATATTTCATTTAGTCTAGTGTGATTTCTCCCCAAATCCAAACATGATTTGCAAATGAGGAAGAGGCTATGTTATACAGGAGATGAGATCAACTTCCTTTACACTAAAAAAAGTAATAGATCTACCAAAACCGTAGATCTATCCTAGAGAGGAGTAAACAAATCCAGAATACTCCCCCAAACCCTAACCAACTCAAACAAAATCCATAAAAGGTTGTGGTCAAATCCATAAGTACAATGTCTAAGAGAAGAAAGGCCCAAGAAGGGGGTGAGTCCATCAACTGAGGGTGAACGATGACAAGAAGTAAAGCCTAGCCTCCTAAGGCTCTCCAAAGGTAGTTCTCGAAGAAAAAAGGTCTCAAAAGGTGGATCGCTTTTTCAAATAAGGTGAATTCTTCATGAAAAGTCTCCAAAAGGCATGCGCGGAAAAAATATGGTGTGTTTCTTTAAACGACAGTTCTGGAGTTCCTAACTTCCTCATTGTTTATCAAATTTTCTATTATAACCACTTTTTAGAAATCCCATGACCACTCTATCTAATGGTATTGAGAATCAAGATGGAAAAATTCTAGGCATTCTACCAAACCATAACTGCTTTTGAAGCTAGAACACCCCTTCAAAAATGGCCCAAATGATTGTGTAAACACCCCTCCAAAGGGTGCGTGCTCATAAAGAAAAGGCCTATGCATGTAGAACAAGTCAACAAGTGCAAGAGGTTGCTTCCATACATCAAGGGGTCAAACCCTCTACCAACAACTAGATCTATGTGCAAAACCCCATCAAGTGGGGAACAACCTCAACATAGGTGCAATGAATGTCGACATAATAACCAAATTCCAACCTCCATGCTAACTCATCGATCCATGAATCAAGGAGACCATCAATAAAAAATTAGAGCATGCAACTCAAAACAAGTGTCTACAATAGATAACCGATCGATGAGGAAGGGGATGGCCCCTTCTATAAGCCATTAGAATTCCACCACACATGCCACAAGAGGGACTTAAGGAGGGAATGCAACCAAATATGATACTCAAAAGTGCCATGATGCCATCTATGTGCCAAGGACCAAGAATGCTCCACAAGAAAAGGCCTCCATAAGCATCAATATAAGGCCATACAAATCTCCATCAACATGTAACCCCCAACTGAAAATGTGGTAAAATTCACATGTGGACAATCATGCAAAATGGGGGGTAACAGACCCCATCCCCACAAGAATTTGAAAATCCTAAATAGGTCTACATCCCACCAAATCATCCACCGTGTGCCTCCTTGAGGCCCATTGCCACAAAAACTAGCACCCTAAATGCAAGGCTAAAAAGGTTCTAGACAAGTGCAACTATGGAAATAGTGCATCTGTCACCTACCACTATTTCCCTTCACTTCTAGTGATTCGGAAAACTCACCAAGGGGGGATTCCATCAATGCAAATGAGTGTTGAGAGATTAAGAAAATCAATACATTAAAGATTGATGCATGCTTATGACTTAAAGGAAGTACTTTAGATGATCAAGTGAAACAATCAATGTTGAAAAAGTCGGCAAGGGTCCTGAATACAACTTGTCGGCAACATCGGCGAAAAAATCGGGAAAAGTTGGCAAACATTAAAAAATACAAAATACATTCATTTTTTTTCAGAATTTTAAACATTTAAAGCAACAATAACATCAGATGAACACATTGGAACATAAATATGGAGAAAGCATTGATATATATCATCATCATGTAGTCATGCCAAATGTAAAATGATACATCAAAGTCGATACTGTATCATGAAACATCATAGTTGTCCAATCAAGGACTCAAAAGTGGATAACCAATACAACATGACATCACATATATAAATGTATTCGAGGAAAACTAGCATCTAGCTATCTAATATCAATGCTCTCTTCCCGAGTTTTCCAATCATACTTCATATTTTTGAATTTTCCCTACTCCAATGATTAGGTTTATATAAGGTTTTCATAAATGCTTTTCATTTATCTTTCCATCTTATGACTTAAACCTAATTTTTGAAAGGTATATTTTATTGATTTGGTTGTCAGCCATTAAACGTATTTCTTGTTTTGTATTGGTGATAAATCATAGATGTATTTTTCACTCCTCCCAAATTGAATTTTCTACATGAGCCTCACATTTAGCCTTAACTCATCTACCACTTGAAACATTGCTCTCTTTTTCCTACAATGTGCTATGATGATCACTCAAAATATGTTTGCTCAAAAAATTCCCTAATAGCGAAAAAAGTAATTCAATTACCATTGTGATCTTTGATAAATGGATACATATTTTGTATAGATTATCCTTCCATGGTTTGATCTTCAAATACAACAAAGTTTTGAAATATTTATATGGTAGAGGAAAGGTGTTAGTATGCAACAAAATGGCTAAAATGACAATTTTTTGGAAAATTAGTCATTTTAGCCATTTTAGCAAAAATTGAGATTTTTTGGAAAAAGTCGGGACTTTTTGGAAAAAGTTAGGCCTTGCCATTTTTAGCCTTTGCGACTTTTTGGAAAAAGTAGCGATTTTTTGGAAAAAGTAACGACTTTTTGAAAAGTTAAAAAGTCGCGATTTTTTCTAGCAGATTTTCCTGCTTAGGGAAAAACTTGCGACTTTTTAAAAAGTCGGCGATTTTTCGGAGAGTTTTCCAACACTGGAAACAATAGCTTATTATACAACTACAATTCAGCCCAACAAAAAAGATTGTGAGAAGTGAATCAAGTGGAGAGAAAACTACATCTGAAATAAAACATTCATCCCAGGTTAATTCTGTTTATGACCAACAAGCAAAAGATTATCATTTTATGAAAAAATCAATAATAAAAATAGCATGAAGTTAACGAAATAAAGATCTGCCCTGAAAGGGGATTGATCTAGTTATCTTTTGCTGAATTTTATGAGAGGGATTTCAGATTTTAAAACCCAAAATATTTTAAAGAACAAAAAATTAAATTAGAATGGCTTAAATTGAGAAACAAAAAGATTTTGGAGATCAAAGAGTAAGAGTGGGTTGTGTTACCAACTAGGTTGCACGAAGTTGGAATTTCAAGTGAGCTGCCAAAGATAAACAAGTACTTGTTCATATTCCGAGTTTAGAAGTACATTCAGGCCTTCCTGGGCCTTTTTTTTTTTCAACATGTTCATACCCTGTGGGAAAATTGTAAAAAATGTACTAACATGGGTTTTTTGGTAAAGGACTTGACTTCCTAGGACTTAGACATCAATCCAAGTATTCCAAGGTGTTCTTTCTTTGTTAATTATATGTTGTTGAATAAATGACTTATAATTTTCGAGTTCTTCGCTTGTTCCTCCAAAGCTGGAATGGTCGTCTTGGTGGTTAGGCCTTAGGAGGTTATTAAAGTTCATATGTCAATGTATATGAACATGCTAGACATTAATTTTGACTCAAATGTACATGTGCTATGTCCCCCTATTTTTTTTTTTGAAAAATTAATTTTTCCCATTAACTTAGGGTATTTTATAACTATGTTCCACAAGTTTCTAGTACGCAGGTACATGGGATACATGAACACGAGTATTTGGTACGACTAGAAGCTTTGCCCAAATTTACAAGACACATCAAGTTGGGAGCAACAACAATATAATATATTAAACTTTAATATATATTAAAAATTTATATACTCAAATAATATATATCAAAATTAAAATAATGTATGACAAATTAATTTCTTAAATGATTCAAGTGACAATCTTAAAAACAAAAAACCACCCTAATCATATTGAAAGCCTGGGTGAATTTGAAACTGTTTGCAGCCTGCTTATGACATCCCCCAAGCTTTAAATCTCCAAGCGACCACTTGGAAGTTGGCACTAACCAATGCTCAAAACTGGTAAATGATAAATCGCTTGATGTTAACCCAATGGGAGAGATGAAAACTCAGAACTGAGAAAAGCCTTCCAGCCAAGGAAAAACTTAGAAAATTGAAGACTGTAATGTGCTTTTTCAAAGGGGAAGGTTGTTTATAAAGCCTCAACTACATGATGCCCCCATCTTCCTTACCTCTACGTGGTAGGGTTAACATTGTTTGCTTTGGTGCTTTTTTTTTTCTTTCCCGCGAACTGTTCCTTTCCGTGGATTGTTTTTTTATTGTTTGGTCTGTTGGTGGATTACAGATTCAGTATTTATTGAAAAGAACTTTCCAAGATCATTGTGTAATTCTAGAAGACACATCCCATATTGAAACTACCCCATTCGAAATGTTGCAATTGCAATGAATCGACGTGTAAGAGGGATTGGTTGTTGCAAATTTTACCATCGAAACGTGTGTAGTGTCGCCCAGATTCGCCACAAATTCTGCGACTAGGAATCTTTGGAGTCGACTATGTATTTGACTGGAAGTAGCTATTACTGGACTGTTACTACCCATTCTTCCGACCTTTAAATCTGCATTAGTAATGTGGTCTCGGCCATGGTTACTCGTGGTAGGGAGTCTGAGGAAGCTCTCGATTCATCGAGGACTGTCAATGTATGAGATGCAAGTGCCTAATTAACAATGCAAGATGATCGAGATGCAGGGAGCAGTCACAACGTGATGCGCAGGTTCTTACCTCTCGTCTTCGCATTCACAAGCATCTAAATCACATATGCAGCAATGAAAAAATGAACTAACTACCTACCTATCTATCTATCTATCTATCCCCGGGGAGCCAAACTGTAATTTATTTATGAGTAATGTGTTTTGTTCACGTATTATAAACAAAAATTACAGATAGCTGATATTCCTAGATACAACACATGAATGGTTAAAGATATTCCAACAATCAGATAGCCAATTGCTTTACGAACAACATACATTACTCATGGTGATAATTCCACAAAATAAACCAAAAATCATTTACACGAGAACATAGGTTCTAAGAGTTAGAACGATCTCACGGTTAATGGACCAAAGCTGGAAAAACAAAATAGTTCATCTTTCCACAATCCACTGCATAACATTTGGAAATTTCACCCATCTTTCTCCAATAGGCAAACCATAATTCTTTATTGCAAAGAGAAATAGTTCTTCTTACAATATTGCTTTTCAGTCTAACTGGGAAAAAGTCCCTTTTTCCTTCTAAGTTTTCTACATTTATACAAAAGGGTGAGACGGGTGGGCTGCCCAAAGTGACCTATGGGCTTCCCAACTCCTCGCCTCCCAAAATTCTCTTTTCCGTAAATATTTTTACAAAACGTTACAAATTACAAAACGACCAACCCTTTACGAGGAGGGTCCCACTTGGGTGTCTAGAAACTTCTTCCACACCGAAGCTTCAGTAGCAATGCCTTCAAAAGCACAAGGCTTCAAAAACTGAATGTTAATTTCAAACTTCTCAGCCTGGTTCTTTATAGCCTCAATCCTGGCTGCACTTAACCGAAGCTGGTCATGTAAAAGCTGCACACAGACAGCTGAGTGATCTACTTCATTCCTCATGATCTGCTCATCTAGGGCTTTAATATGTTGCACTTTAGCTTCCTCCTCCTGGTATCTCTTCTGCAACAGCTCCACAAAGGCGTTGTGATCTGGGAAAGCATCAATCCTCTGCTCGGCCTCTATCTGGCACCGGTTGTAGGTAATGAGAAGTCTTCTAAAAAACTCGGTGCATAATCCTTTTGTCTTTTTGACATGATGAGCTTTTCCTGCCATAAAATTGTAACATTAAGCCCTTTTGGCTGAGTGACCAACTTGTATACATCAATGTGCAGTGTGCCATTTCTTCTATGTTTAAAATGATAGCCATCAGTCAATGAAACAAATATATGCATGTATAGCCTGAAATGGCCTAACTAACAGAACTATTAACCCAATGCACAGTGTTCAGTGACCTTGTCCATATCCAGCATGATAGAAAATAGTTAAATGCAGTAAACATATGCAAGCTACCACCGCTGTAGGATATTAAACAATTCTATCAACCACATTCAAGATGGCAATAAATCTACAGTAATGTGCAACAAGTCTCGGCTCTCTGCGCACGCCATGGCCATTTAGCCGCGCGGGAAAAACAGTAGTAACTATGACGTTTTTTCAACGATGCCATGCCCACACACTAAGAGTAATGATATATCCCTTTCAGCAGGCTAGGGGTTCGACACCAAGCTCAACTGAAGTCGCGCAGAACCGCGTGTTGAAAACTATTGGGGTTCAAAAGCCACAGAAGCCCAAAATGGCACTGACAGTCCCAAAACCCCAAGGAAGGCCACGGCAAACCTATCTCCTACCCACCATCATTACGCAGGGCGGTTTGGCGCAGACAGCGTAACGACTGTCTGCGCCAAACGCCTTCACTCTCTATGCGCAGGGTTACGGAACGGACGGCCGAAGCAAAACTAATCGGAAGTCGAAAGTGCACTTTCTTCCGCAACGGCGGAAAGTCAAAATGCCAAGTCCTCCGCGGGGTCATACATATCGGATGGCGGACCACTTTGGAATCGGAAGCTGAAAGCAATTGTCCTCCCGCAACGGCGGACGGCCAAAACATAAAACCGTCTGCGGGGATAACCGTAACGGAACCTCGGAAGAAAAACCCGTCGGGACCATAGTGAAACGATAGCCGCAACGGCGGAGTCGCAAAAGATACATCTATCCGAAATGGGAGAAAAGTTTGAATCGGGAAACAAACGGCTAGACATCGGAAGGCCAATGACCTCGGCAGCCGCAACGGTGGAAGCGAAACAGCTTTCGTAGCCGCAACGGCGGGAGCCCGAGACTCACAGGGTCAACGAGGATACATAAGTGGGAATCGGAAACCAAACAGGGATCGGAAGAGTTAACGGTTTGCTGTCCGCAACGACGGAGGAAATAATCATAAAAACTTCCGATGCAAAACCAAAAAGCAGCCGATTAAAATCAATCGAATCGGGAGGAAAGTCGAATCTAAAAACCCAATATCCATCCGCAACGGCGGGAGGGAAAAGCAAAAATATTTCCGATTTAGTCATAGATTCCGCCGATTTAAAAACAACGCATCGGGAGAACATTCGAAGTCAAGACTTAACATTTTTCCGCAACGGCGGGGGCGTCAATCAAATAATCTTCCGATTCAGACATGCTGAAAACGCAATTACAAGGCAAGTGATGAAGTTTGATCAATCATTGAGATTTTTTAGGCATTTAGAAAAAAATTGAAAACCAGCGGTAGATCAACCCAAGCATAAAAAAAAAAATCTTTCTGAAAAGTTCTCAGACCAAACCAAAGAAGAAAAACAAACTAATATAAGTAAAGGGGGGTCCTAAAATTTTTAGAATTTTGGGAAATTGTTGCAGCTGCAACAATTGGCGACTACCTGGTGAACCCCAGATTTCTGAATTAACTTCTTCCCAGTGCAAAACTGTCCGAATAAAGTTGAAATCTTCTATATGTTTGTATTCCTAAGCTGGCCAATCTATGCATTTAAATCATTGAGAAGTAGTCTATTCTTTGGGAAATGGTAACATCCGAAATATTGCAAGTCTGAATAACTCTTTTGAGGCCTAATAAGTGAGTTTCATTTTACCTTTCCTTAGGTGGTTTCCAACTTTGACACCACAGGATTGTAACAGATAGTAAACAGCATTATCCTTTTGTTCCTCATTCCCATGCCAATTGCACTTTTGTGCCATTTGAACTTTAGTTCTTGTGACTCCTCCATTTGCCTTTCTTACTGAATTTTAATTCAGGATCCTCTATCCCATAGTGTCCTTTTGTGTGAGCGGTATATTTCATGTTTCAGCTCACGGACGGAGAGGATCTTTTGGCAATTTAGTACTTATGCTTTTGATACTTTGCTTTGATATGTCTTGTTTCTTTTAAGGAGTTTTGACTCTTGATAGCTTTTAGCTTTTCTGAAATTATGGCATGGGATCATTTATATATGATATACTGTTTACTCTGCTTCCTTTCCGTGGGTCTTTCGCCGTCACCCCTTTGGATATTTAAGATGTGAAATGGATGGAGCCTCGAAATAGTATTCCAGACCTCTTTACTTCTGAGTTATTTACAGGGGTTAAGTAAGACTTCAATGAATGCATGGCCAGTTAGGAACACTGCTACTAGAAGACATTCTATACTTTAAAGCACAGTCTTTTGTTCAAGATTTCAGTTAATAAAGAACCCTGATGTTTCCATTGCAACCAAAAGTTCGCCTCTTTATTCAAAAACAGAGCAGTAAAGAAAACAGCATCAAATCAAATAATCAAAAGAAAACAACATCAAAGCATCAAAGAAAAACAATATCAATTTATTTATGTACAAAGCAAAAGAAAAAGAAAAAGGTGCCCGCCCTTAAGAATCTTCAATCAAACAAGTTAAGGGGTGGGCTGGATTATAGACATAAGATATCTAACCATGGTCTAGCTGGGCTATTTTTGCAATTGAATACATGTCTACAATCCTACATTCATCTTCATCATCCTGAGGAGGTCGAAGGGGGTCAGGCTGATAGTTAATCTTAGAACTGGCCTTTCTTGGGATATGATGTCTTGGTTTAAGCTCAGTCAGATAATTTCCCAAGACAAAATCAGCAGATGCATTACCCTCTCCCAGTTTAGTGACAGTGTGCTTCATGTAAGGCTCTCTCAAAATCTTAATCTTATTTGGGGTACCCGTGAGAGGCAACAATAAATGAGACCAATCTGAAGCGAAATAGCCTTTTAACCTGGCAGACCAATCTCTGTTGAGAATAAGCCCATATCCACTAGGTATGTCAGCCACAGTAATGTCAATAAATTGACAAATCTTGTTGTTTGCAGACAAGCGAATGAGGACATTTTTCATTTCTCCCACTATTTTGACACCAGTGATGTCTAATTGCGTTACTTCACAAAATGTGGACTCTGGCTATCCATTAATCTTTTTGCAAATCTCCAGTGGCATCACATTCACCGCTGATCCAGAATCTACTAAGCAATTATGCACATTATGATTCAGCATTTCTAGGGTCAAAAGAAAAGGTGGGGTGTCATCTTTTTCTTCCCAACCAGGTTCTATGTCTTCTTCTCCTGGTTGGTTCTGAGTAGGTATATCCTCTTCAAGCTCTTCGGTTCCATTAGAGTTTCCTTCATTAACACCTATCTGTTCTTCTATAGGTTTGGCAAGCTCATTAATTGGCTTGGTTTCCTGGTTGACCATAGTGACTTCAGGTGTTTTGTCTTCAACATTCACTTCTACCTGTCTCTTGACATTCTCCGCCAAATTGTTAATCTTCGAAATTATTGCATTGTCTTCCATTGTTAAACCCATGTCCTTCGTTGTTGTAGATGTGCATTCAGATTTAGGAGTACTCTCTTCAATGTCAAACAGCGAGACACCATTCCATGAAAACATGTTATCAATATCTTGTTTCTCTACGATCTGGTTTTTCTTTTCCTCCTTACCACTGTCCTTAGTCAATTGAGGGTCCAATAACTTATTCATCACCAATGTCATTGAATATAGCCATTGAGGACACTTCTTTTCAGAATGAGGTTGCTGATGGAAAGTACAGAAATTATCCCCCCCTATTTCTGTTATATTCATTGATGCTAAATTTGGTGGAGGGACTTGCCATTGGTTGTTATCCTCCCTTCTTTGGTAGTGGGGTTTATGTGATCTCTGAACTTCCTTTTCTCTCTCCAAATCTATTATTCGGTTGGATAGCTTCTGAAGCATTTTCATCATTACCTGATAATCATGCGATTGCTCATCTTTGGGTTTAGACAGCAATAAAGCTCTTCTATTTGTAGTTTTCTCTTCAGGTAAATCAGGATAATCTTCTACACTTTCCCTTTCAGCCTCTACCCTTTCTACTTCTTCATAAGTCTCTACCAACGTAAGTTTGGTTTTCATCTTGGCAAACATGGCCAACTTAGGTCCTAGGGCAGAGGTATAATATTCAATTAAGACCTTGTCTGAGGGTCTGTCAGCTTCAGAAAAGTTCTTTAGGTATATTGAAAATCTTTGAGTGAAACTATGCACCTTCTCATTCCTTTCTTTTCTCAACAAACCAAGACCTTTCATTAATGAAGCATGAGTTTTCTGGGCTGTATATTTACTTCGGAAAACTCTTTCGAAGGTGTCCCAATTAGGAATGGAGTTTGCAGGAAAACCGAAATACCAGGATGCTGCTGCTCCTTTCAGGGTGTGCGGGAACAATCTACAGACCACATCTTCATATTCCCCAGCCCTTAGCCCCTCTACTTCTAGATAAAAGCTTTGCAAGTGGTCATCTACAACAATCCTTTCCTCGGGGTCAAACTTAGGCAAGAGCTTGTCGAAGGCTTGAGGTAAGTTATGCAAAGGAGGTGTGAGGTTCAAAGGTGACCTAGCTCTCCATGCCAGTAGAGGGTTGGGCTGATTTACATTTATGCCAGCCATACGCACCAATATAAGCACAAGAGTCTAAGCAAAGAGCAATGCAAGACGAAACCAGGTTTACCTGCTTCGAAGGTAGAACAAACGGTAAGTCTACTTTGGTTAGGTCAAAAGCTTCGAGATATCTGCTGGTGGGGTAATCTTGGGAAAATAAGTTTCCACGGCCAGCCATGCACTGGCGGCCCTCCTTCTAGCGCCAAAACTGTTGAGGCCTGGAAATTCGCAGGCAACAACAGCAAGGGATTCTCCCTAGTCAACGTTCCCGACTAGCCCGTTGACTGTTTGGTATAGGGAATCCGTCCAGTTTGCGGTCCGGCTACCGTAGGTCAAGTAACAAAAAAAAACAAAGGTTTTACCGGTTGCGGCCCGGTCCACCGGTATTTTTGTATTTTTTGACTTAATGTATGAGATGCAAGTGCCTAATTAACAATGCAAGATGATCGAGATGCAGGGAGCAGTCACAACGTGATGCGCAGGTTCTTACCTCTCGTCTTCGCATTCACAAGCATCTAAATCACATATGCAGCAATGAAAAAATGAACTAACTACCTACCTATCTATCTATCTATCTATTCCCGGGGAGCCAAACTGTAATTTATTTATGAGTAATGTGTTTTGTTCACGTATTATAAACAAAAATTACAGATAGCTGATATTCCTAGATACAACACATGAATGATTAAAGATATTCCAACAATCAGATAGCCAATTGCTTTACGAACAGCATACATTACTCATGGTGATAATTCCACAAAATAAACCAGAAATCATTTACACGAGAACATAGGTTCTAAGAGTTAGAACGATCTCACGGTTAATGAACCAAAGCTGGAAAAACAAAATAGTTCATCTTTCCACCATCCATTGCATAACATTTGGAAATTTCACCCATCTTTCTCCAACAGGCAAACCATAATTCTTTATTGCAAAGAGAAATAGTTCTTCTTACAATATTGCTTTTCAGTCTAACTGGGAAAAAGTCCCTTTTCCCTTCTAAGTTTTCTACATTTATACAAAAGGGTGAGACGGGTGGGCTGCCCAAAGTGACCTTTGGGCTTCCCAACTCCTCGACTCCCAAAATTCTCTTTTCCTTAAATATTTTTACAAAACGTTACAAATTACAAAACGACCAACCCTTTACGAGGAGGGTCCCACTTGGGTGTCTAGAAACTTCTTCCACATTGAAGCTTCAGTAGCAATGCCTTCAAAAGCACAAGGCTTCAAAAACTGAATGTTAATTTCAAACTTCTCAGCCTGGTTCTTTATAGCCTCAATCCTGGCTGCACTTAACCGAAGCTGGTCGTCTAAAAGCTGCACACTGACAGCTGAGTGATCTACTTCGTTCCTCATGATCTGCTAATCCAGGGCTTTAATATGTTGCACTTTAGCTTCCTCCTCCTGGTATCTCTTCTGCAACAGCTCCACAAAGGCGTTGTGATCCGGGAAAGCATCAATCCTCTGCTCGGCCTCTATCTGGCACCGGTTGTAGGTAATGAGAAGTCTTCTGAAAAACTCGATACATAATCCTTTTGTCTTTTTGACATGGTGAGTTTTTCCTGCCATAAAATTGTAACATTAAGCCCTTTTGGCTGAGTGACCAACTTGTATACATCAATGTGCAGTGTGCCATTTCTTCTATGTTTAAAATGATAGCCATCAGTCAATGAAACAAATATATGCATGTATAGCTTGAAATGGCCTAACTAACAGAACTATTAACCCAATGCACAGTGTTCAGTGACCTTGTCCATATCCAGCATGATAGAAAATAGTTAAATGCAGTAAACATATGCAAGCTACCACCGCTGTAGGATATTAAACAATTCTATCAACCACATTCAAGATGGCAATAAATATACAGTAATGTGCAACAAGTCTCGGCTCTCTGCACACGCCATGGTCGTTTAGCCGCGCGGGAAAAACAGTAGTAACTATGAGGTTTTTTCAACGGCGCCATGCCCACACACTAAGAGTAATGATATATCCCTTTCAGCAGGCTAGGGGTTCGACACCAAGCTCGACTGAAGTCGCGCAGAACCGCGTGTTGAAAACGATTGGGGTTCAAAAGCCACAGAAGCCCAAAATGGCACCGACAGTCCCAAATCCCCAAGGAAGGCCACGACAAACCTATCTCCTACCCACCATCATTACGCAGGGCGGTTTGGCGCAGACAGCGTAACGGCTGTCTGCGCCAAACCCCCTCACTCTCCCCCTCACTCTCTATGCGCAAGGTTACGGAACGGACGGCCGAAGCAAAACTAATCGGAAGTCGAAAGTGCACTTTCTTCCGCAACGGCGGAAAGTCAAAACGCCAAGTCCTCCGCGGGGTCATACATATCGGATGGCGGACCACTTTGAAATTGGAAGCTGAAAGCAATTGTCCTCCCGCAACGGCGGATGGCCAAAACATAAAACCGTCAGCGGGGATAACCGTAACGGAACCTCGGAAGAAAAACCCGTCGAGACCATAGTGAAACGATAGCCGCAACGGCGGAGCCGCAAAAGATACATCTATCCGAAATGGGAGAAAAGTTTGAATCGGGAAACAAACGGCTAGACATCGGAAGGCCAATGACCTCGGCAGCCGCAACGGCGGAAGCGAAACAACTTTCGCAGCCACAACGGCGGGAGCCCGAGACTCACGGGGTCAACGAGGATACATAAGCGGGAATCGGAAACCAAACAGGAATCGGAAGAGTTAACGGTTTGCTGTCCGCAACGATGGAGGAAATAATCATAAAAACTTCCGATGCAAAACCAAAAAGCAGCCGATTAAAATCAATCGAATCGGGAGGAAAGTCGAATCCAAAAACCCAATATCCATCCACAACGACAGGAGGGAAAAGCAAAAATACTTTCGATTTAGTCATAGATTCCGCCGTTTTAAAAACAACGCATCGGGAGAACATTTGAAGTCAAGACTTAACATTTTTCCGCAATGGCGAGGGCGTCAATCAAATAATCTTCCGATACAGACATGCTGAAAACACAATTACAAGACAAGTGATGAAGTTTGATCAATCATTGAGATTTTTTAGGCGTTTAGAAAAAAATTGAAAACCAGCGGTAGATCAACCCAAGCATAAAAAAAAAAATCTTTTTGAAAAGTTCTCAGACCAAACCAAAGAAGAAAAACAAACTAATATAAGCAAAGGGGGGTCCTAAAATTTTTAGAATTTTGGGAAATTGTTGCAGCTGCAACACTCGTATTGAGAGCAGTCATTTTACTTTTGCGAAGTACCGAAAAAGCTCGAGTTCCCAACAAAGCTCTCACCTCCTTTGGAGCATTTCGTATCAACTCCAAATCTCCCTGGTATGTGGGAACGCCAGGTACACTCTTCCTAACGGTCGGAAGCGGTACTCGTGCACCATAGTTTTTTCATAGGTTTTTAATGAGTGATACCATGGCCACCGCTTTCGCTCCCTATTATTGCGTGAGGGCTTCCTGTCCGTTTCAGAGGGAGAGGGACCCAGTCTCAGGCGAGAGACCTCGAGTTCCCAACAAAGCTCTCACCTCCTTTGGAGCATTTCGTATCAACTCCAAATCTCCCTGGTATGTGGGAACGCTAGGTACACTCTTCCTAACGGTCGGAAGCGGTACTCGTGCACCATAGTTTTTTCATAGGTTTTTTATGAGTGATACCATGGCCACCGCTTTCGCTCCCTATTACTGTGTGAGGGCTTCCTGTCCGTTTCAGAGGGAGAGGGACCCAGTCTCAGGCGAGGGACCCAATCTTAGGAGCACTTCGAGGTTCGAAACCGCACTACGTGAAATTTCATTTGAAGCAGGTACGAAAACCCTTTTCACCTCAGTATTCCTGTTTTTTCTTTGGCATCAGCTTCCGTTCTGAAGGGGATGAGCAGTGCAAGTTCTGAAGTTTAGCAGATCGAGAACATGAATTGTTGTAGCAATGAAGGTGTAAGCAAACAATTCTTCCATACACCAACCATTGGAATCCAATGGAGAACGGCTTCACCTGCTATTTCCACATTTTTTGGCCGACCGTTTCGGCGCGATTTCTTGAGATTTGGCCGACTCATTTACGAGTTGGTTGATACAGTTCGGGGAAATTCTTTAAGTTTTCCGATATAGTTACTGGAAACTTCCTGGAGTTGGGCGACACATTTCCTGGATTTTGTCAAGTTGGCCGATACAGTTTCGAGAAATGTTTTGAGTTTTCCGATATGGTTACGGGAAACTTCGTTGAGTTGGGCGACACATCGGCCGAACTCCCCAAGTTCCTCCGACACATACTCTCTCCATAGCTCGCCTCTCCATAGTGCCCGGATTGATTTGCAGCTGAAATTGGTTTAACAACATCAATACCAGTGAAGCTGGAGTGGAGGCGGAGGAGATAAAATCGGTAAATAGTTATCATTATGGAAGGTTGCAATATGTATTGGCTATGTTGATCTATTGTAAATTGCAAATTTTTCCAGCAATTTCACGCCTTCAAAAGGAAAATCTAAGTCGCATATTTGTGCTCCTTCCGAGACAATTAACGACGAAAACATCTCCGCTTGTGATGTGAGTGTTCAGTGTTTCTTTGCCTATGCTCATAAATTGTGCACCCAATAACGTTTTATTTTGTTGATAGATGGACGTCATTTGCTGTTGGTTTGACGCTTCTAAAGTTTACGACATTATTATCAAACTGCCGATTGATTGTTGCGCGTGAAGAGTATCGAATGGCTCCTCTAGTACATTGACATCCAAAGCAATAGTACAATCTATTGTGGAGCTGTGCATTTGCTGAGCAGCACTGGAGTCTGCGATCGCTATTCCGTGTTTCTACCAACAGAAGTAAAACTATTCATCAATAGCAACAGGAACAGGTGTCTCTTTCCTTACACGCAGGTGGGGTCAGGAAGGTAGAGCTTTGTTGCTTTGTGAACTACATCTGCCCACATTCGAGTCAGATATTTAGCCCTATCCCATAGTTGGTGTTTTATTTTTCCCTATGACAATGGAAACACAGTCAACAACTTACATAAAAAATGAGTAAGGAATACCCACCTCTATTGAAACAAACCATTTAGGCCAAGTGAAAATCGCATCTTCAAGCAAAATAGGGAAGTGGGTTTGGGTTAGTGCCAAACAGTTCCGAGGTATTTTAAAACAAAGAGTAGCTCGTTTAAAATGGGAGCAGGCAAGGAAAAAAAAGTCCCAATGAGAAAGCATCTTGGTTCTGCATAAGAAACAACCAACAACCGCCCCTCTTTCAAAAAGGGGGCGACAACAAATCCAAAGGCAGAAAGGATTATACCTTATACAGCCCCACATCTACACCTCTTACCTGGTCATCTGATCTATATGTGCAAGAGTTACTAAATGCCAAGAAGATACTCGAGGCTTTGGAGGCCAAAGAACATGAGAGAGACCTTAGAATCCATAAATTAACAGCAGAAAATCAGGGTCTAGCAGAAAGCAACAAGGTTTTAAAAGATCAAGTGTTTCTGTTGCAAGAAATTCTCTCGGTAGGAAAGGCGGAATGGCAAAGAATGAAGGCTGCTTGGCAAAGCAGGAAAGATGGGGCAGGGGAAAGTAGTGGTGGGATGAACTCTAAAACGTCAAAGGAGGAGGGGAAAGCAATTGCACAAACAAACAATCAGAGAGTGAAAGGAAGGGAAGAAGAGAAAGGAAGGTCCACGGAAAAAACATGGGCACAGTTGTTAGCAAGCTTGCCATTAACTTAGGAGAAGCAAACATCTAGGTGAACACCATACAGGATAATGAAATCAAAGAAAGACAAGTTAGAGCAACAAACATAATTATTAAAGGAGTGAGAGATTATGGAGAAAATGAAGGTACACTCGATCTTGCAAGAGACTTTTTGAGAGACAAGATGCTTTAGCAAGGTTGAATTTGCCAAGAGTGGAGGGTGGGAAAGCCCAGTGATGAGAGAGCCAGACCCATAAAAGTCACAATGTCAAGTACACATGACAAGCAAATCTTGCTAAGCAAGAAGCAACTCTTAAGAGGCTCTGCTTTTTTCTAGAAGAAGATTTAACTATTAGGCAGCAAGAGGAAAGAAGGGAAGAGATGTCAAAGGTTAGAGCAACAAGAGATGAGAGAAAAATGGCATGGTTGTACAAAGGAAAAGAAGTTATTGCCTTTTTTGGCCCTCCTGAAACAAAACAGCAAGGCGATAATCAAGAAAGGTCAACGAATTCCTTAGTAGAAAAATACAAAACAAAGACAACATGTGCAAAGAGGGGTGAGGACTCAACTTTTGAGTCTAGTATGCCAAAACAAATAGCAGTCAAACTCTACTCAAGTTTCCTTAAATTTAGTTTGTTGGAACTGTAGAGGCTATCCTTGGAGGCGGGGCCCTGGGTTAGGGCCTATTGCGAAAGACAAAGACATGGTTTGTCTAGTGGAAACGCATGAGCGTGAAGGGTGTAAAACACCTTTATTTGAAGGGTATTTGAAGATGGCAGTGTGGAACAAGGCAGCAGAGAACGACAAGGGACATGGGGGCATCATGGTCTTAGTAAGGGAAAAAAAGGATGTCTCATTCAACTAGAAAAGGAAGACTCAAATAAACAATTCATTTGGTCAACAAAAGTTGCAATCTTTTTGGGGAGCAACTACTTACTCTATGTGGAAATTTTGACTTAGTCATCTGCAATGGTTTGGACAGATGGGCGAATTCAGGAAATTTCACATGCAACACTTACAATGGCGCAAGTGTGGTGTATTTTGCAATTTGCTCACATGGCATGTGTGAGAAAATGGAGGAAGTTCAGAATGGGGATCAGATCTGGGATCTGAAATCTGATCACAAACCAATATATCTAAAATTCTCTTGGAGTGAAAAGCAGCAGGTCAAGATAAAACATCAGGGCATCAAGCAATCACCCCCAAAGGGTAGGATTCTTTTGACACAAAAAAACCGTAATACCTTCAAGATAGCATTAGAGAGGCTTTTTAAGGAGGAGAAAACTCAATCCCAGGGCCTTCATAGCCACAGGCTAACAAATCTAATCCAAAGAGCACTTTCAGAATGTAAAAGAACAAAAAATAAGAAATCTGAAACAAATTGCTTCCCGGTTAATGCTTGGTTTGATGAGGAATGCAAAAAAGTAAGGAGAACTTTGAAAGAATCAAATCAGAAAGAAATTAACTTCAAAGCCTACAAGTAGATTTTAAGAAAGAAAAAAGCCGATTTCATGATTTCACGAAGGGAAAAACTAATCTTCCTTGGGAAAAACAACCCCAAGTTATTTTGGAAGGAACTTCAAACCAGAAAGAAGCAAACTAAAAACAATATCACAGCCTAGTAATGGCTCGAATATGCAAAACATCTTTATGAACAAGATCCCAAGGCTGACCCCCCCCCCCCTTAGTCAACACCGCTACTAAGCTTTTCATAGTGCAAGAGGTTGAGGTGGGTATTAAGAAGTTGGGTGTTGGAAAAGCAAAGGATTTAGTTGAACTCCAAGCAGAGTATCTAAAGTGGGGTTCGAAAACTCTTGTGCCTCACATCACAAGAATTTTCAACAACATCTTTCAGCAGGGCTTCCCTACAAATTGGACAACTAGCCTAGCAATACCTCTTTTCAAGAGTGGCGATGCCAATAACCCCTCCAACTACAGGACCATAATGATAAATCTCTTGTTTGCAAAGCTATTCGAAAGCATGCTAGAAAACAGAATTAGCAAGTGGGCAGAAGAAAGAGATAAGCGTGCTAAAGGACTAGCAGGTTTCAGACCCAAACACTCCACGGTTGATCACGGTATAACGTTAAGACACATCATTGAGAAAGTGTGGGAGAAAAAGGAGGAAGCCTTTTGTTGCTTTGTTGATTTCAAAAAAGCCTTTGACACAGTCCCTAGGGACAAGCTCTGGCACAGAATGCAAGAACTTGGGGTTCCTATACATCTTAGAGCAGCTGTCCATAGATTATACGAGGAGGTTAAAGTCAAAATCAAAACGTCAGCTGGTATCTCTGAAAGTTTCAGGAGCAATATTAGGGTCAAGCAGGGGTGCCCATTGTCCCCTACCCTGTTTGGCTTATATGTTGAAACACTTGAAGAGTGGTTTAACTTACAGGACGGGGAAGGTGCTCTGCTAGGCGAGTTTGTGATAAGGCTTCTTTTGTATGCAAATGACCTTATTTTGATTGCTAAATCTGCTCTTGGCTTTTAAGAGCACTTACTTTCTCTTGAGCACTTTTGTAGAGCAGTGGAGATGCAAGTTAATACTAGCAAGACAAAAGGAGTAGTCTTCTCTAGCAAGAGAAAACATAACCAACATAAGTTCTACTTTGAAGGAAACACTCTTAAAGAAGTGGCAGGTTACAAATATCTTGGGATTGACTTCAACAAAAGTTTAAGTTGGGAAGGTTGCAAGGAAAAAAGAACTTTGGGAGGTTGGAAAGCATTATACGCCTTTCAAAATAGATGCAGAGAAGCAGAGCTATGGGATTGGAAGACTACACAAACTCTTTTTGGGTTGTTAGTGATCCCGATTGTTCTTTATGGGTGTGAAGTGTGGGCCAGCAGTACCTTTGACTTAGAGTGGCAACAAATTGAGAAGATTAAAAAACGCTTGATTATCAACAAGTTCAAAATTAAAAGCTTAGTCCCCTATGATATCATGCTTAGTGAAGGGGGGCAGCCCCCATTGAAGCAATTGCTATGGTGCGACTCATAAGATATCTAAAAAAGATTGAGCAAATGGAAGACGACAGATGGCCTAAGGTGGTCTTCAATGACATATTATGCAAAAGAAAGAAGACTTGGATGCAGCAAAACAACAAATGGCTTCGTAAATGGGATATTTACCTGAACTCATGTCCTACAAACAGTAAAGAGATAAAGGCCTTTGTTATCGACAAGTTCCACAAGCAAATTTGGGGCAAAGGGATGGGGAGAAAGAAAAAGTACTATATTGAAGAGTTTAATCCCACCTACAACCACCATCAAAAAGATTATACAGGGGCTAATATATCATGGAGGGCCAAAATGCTTATTGCTCAACTAAGAACCAATTCCCACCAACTGCGTTGTGAAACTAGACGCTGGAAAAGACCAAAGGAAGCTTGGGAAGAAAGAGTGTGTACCTTTTGCACCTCCGAAAAAGTGGAAACAGAAAAGCATTTCATTTTAGAGTGCGAGGCCTTCAAGGACAGCAAAGACAGTTATGTGAATATCTTGACAACTAGTTGTTGGGTTGATTTATTCAATGAAGGGACTGTGGTGAAATTGGGGGAGGTCATCATCAAGTTGAACAGGAAAAGGGTGGAAATGCAAAATCAACAAGTAAGACAGTCTGTCCCATAGGCTATTTATAGCCTCGTGGATGTTAAAATAATTTCTTCTTCTTCTTCTTGATTGGAAAATTAAAAATGTAATAAAATTGTGGTCTAGAGTCCAAATTTTCCATGGGGGTGCTCGTTTTCACTCTCAGAGCACCCACTTTACCCCTATAACCAATTTCCTAAGTTTTTAAGTGATTTATTTTCCACTTAATTAACTTTTACTCAAAAAACCCAAAAGACCAAAACATTGGATAAAATGCAAAATTTGACAACTCATAAAAACATGGAAACATGTTCTATAACTTGGCAAAGTAAAGTTGCAAGTATCCTAAAGTTTTTAAGTGACTAAATCCTGCTATTCCTAGACAAATTCAAGTGGTGTATTTTTCCTCATGAGAGGGGGGGCACATCTCTCCAACTGGGGGCGCATTTCCCATGAAAAGAATGCAAGTATTGAGATATGATTTGAGTTTTGGGACGTTGCATTTCATTTTTTGGATCTTTCCATTATCAAACCAACAAACAACTCATCACCAACTCGTGCCAACACATCCAGGTGATTTCTTTAGCCAAGTGCACCTTCTCTTGGCCTTGGGTTCATCTATTTAAGCAAGGCTTTGCCGCTCATTTCGTTATCGAATGAGAACCGAAAGGCTACTTCATTTGTAATCATATTGTTTATCATTCTTGAGAAAATAAAGAGGCTTTGGAGGCAAGCGTAGTGCATTAGCGTGTGGATGATTGTTGTGCATGTATGAGGTATACATGTATCAGTTTCATGCTTCTTTTCATTAAGTGTTATAACTATCCTTGGTTGGATTTCCGCTAATCAATAGGAAAGAATAAGCAAGTTTATTTACTTGTTTTATTTTTTTTATTTTCTTATGCATAGAGATCTAGAAGGCGTATGTTTTACTTGCTTGTATGCATACTTTTCTAACATCTCGTATAAGTTATACCAGATATAAGATTTTGGTTGAAGTTTTGTTCAAGCTGTGCAGGACCCAGGTAGATCTTTCTTGAATCTCCTAGATCTTTGTGCTCTTGTTGGAAGATCTAAATCCCTCCACTCTCCACTAGAAGACTCCATTGCCCAAAGTTTCCACGCTTTTGAGCATTCTTTCTCTCATTTTTTCTTTCATTTATAAAGTTAAAATTGTTTTGGTTACTATACTCATGCTAGAGTTGAAGAAGTTATGAATCAGATTTTAAATCACTTATCTAGTATGAAGTTTTGAAGTAGATCTAAGTCTTTCAAGTCAAATCTATTGCAAGTAGATCTATTTTTTAAATCTAGATTTCAATCTAGTAAAAGTCTATCTTTCGGTACTTGAAGCTAGTAAATTTTTTTTCTTCTTTTAAACGTTTATTTGGAAACTTAGTGCTGCATTTGGTCACTGAAATTGGCCCATCAATATATATCATAACACAATTCATGCATGTTGCAACCTAGAAGAATGTGCCATTCATAGTTGTTAGCTCCCTTGGATCTAGTTCCAAATCAATAAAATAATCCTTAGCAACTGTTTCGTAGATAAATGCAGAAGAATGGTCATATTGGCCGAGCCAAATAACAATAAAATATTCCATGAAGAGTTGCACCCTTGAGATGTGTGCAATAAGTTAATCTAAAAATAGTCCATGGAGAAGAGTACCCTTCATAAGTGTGCTAAGGTAGTTATGTGACATGTCATCAAAGAATCTTCCATGATGCTAACTATAGTGGAGCACTCTCCTAAATGAAGTGGTCAACAACCTTGAAATGCCAAAACCATGGAAAAGATAGCAAGGTTAGTTAAGGCACTTCCTCGAATGCAACAACCAATTTGTCCCTTAAGAATTACCATAGAATGTGTGCAAGAAGGTCCACTTTGTTATAGCAACCTCCAAAATAAGGATAACCAAGGAGCATGTGCGAAGGCAAAGATCCATGTGCAAACACCATCAAGCTCCTCAAACCATGAGCCTGACCTAGGAGAATGTCCATGAGAGGAAGTTCTCCTAATAAAAGAATCAAAACCATGTGTTATAAGAAGAAATCATGCATCAAAACCATCAACCAACTCCAAAACCATAGGTCAAGAAGAAGGACACTCTACATGAGTAGATTTGGGTCATCAATAAGTGTACCAAGTTGCCAAGATCAAGGGAGTGCTCCTCAATATTTCAACCTCAAGAGACCAACCTCTGACCCAAAATAGTCTCAATGACTAGGGTGCTCCTCAAACCAAGGGGTGAAATGCATAAATCCATGTGCCCATGGTTCAAAACCTAACAAGAAGGAATGCTCCCTAGAGATCTGTGCATGATTGGAGTGTTCCTCAAGAAATATGAACATTAGAGGCTTATAAGGCAAAGCACTTCCAAAATACACCCCCACCATCCCATGCAATAAAAAACTCTCCAAGAAACACACCCTAGGGATATGTGCCCTAGAGTAAGGATGCACTATCTCAAGGAATATCGATCAAAGTGATGAAGCAATAATCCAAGTGAAACCTCAGGAACCATGCAAACATTTCCAAGCAACTATTTTACAACATCAAGGAGCAAAAATTAAATAGTAATGCTTGCATAAAACCCTTAGTTGATGGGTATCCTTCTCCACAAATATATAGGGGTCAATTAAATTTGTGAGCAATACTATGCATGACCCTGAAACACCCCTTGAATACAACATGTGCTAGAAGCACACCTCCAAACGATAGCTGATGATACCAATAAGGTGATAAACCATGAAAAATATGCATCAAACCAACATAAACTCATCAAAATCCAACAACCTACGAATGCAACATGCTTCGGCATGGTCTTCAACATGGAAAAGGCCTCATGCAATATTAGGGGCACTTCCACAACAAAATTCTCATGTGAATCTTGTGCCTCTTTTCCTTTTCTTATTTTCACAAATAAACATACATATCTTATATCTTTATTATTTAACAATTTAATTACGCCAACCTTTTCCTTGGTTGAGATTCTATAATGTAGTTTCAAAACTTATCGCCACCCCTTGCCACCACCCAGCATGTAGAGCTTATGGAAAACGTACCACATATCATCTTTGAGTAAAGAAAAAGCTTGAGAAGTTTTGTATGGTTAATCAAAATCTATTCAAAATTTGTTAATTGCTTAACCCTTTTTGTATTTTCTGAATGGATAAGGACAGCCACAATTTCTATTTCAAAAGGCATGTACTTACAGATAAATTAATATGCTCCCTGAAAAAGTCTAAGAAAACTTCTTCATCAACCCGCATCCTTTCAAGCGTTTCCTCCCTGATGTAGCTTTTCTGAATAAGCAAGCATAGAGAAACAAGATTAAATAGAGTTTATTATATATAGTACAAACAAATGATCTAAATCATTTGGGGAACAAAAGCACTTACCTGAGTTAGGAGATGATCGATGAAAACTACAACTGCTTCCTCCAAGCAAGCTTCAACAAATCTCCTAAAAGACCTTTCTTCTATATACCTAAAAAATTAGACACAACCTTTGAGATAAAAGATTCTAACGAAACTTTTGATGAAATTCCATCCAATTTAGCAAAACAACTGCATAAGAAAATAAGATTCTATCATGATTTCCTGTTATAATATAAATGTGAGATTTTACAGCAGTCACATTTCTTTAAGTTAAATACCTCTATAAGTCATATGTGCAAGCATCCATGGAAGTTAGGTAAGAGGGATACACAAGTTTGTACTTATTGGTTACATTAAAATAAAATGAGACCAATGCAAATGCATAAAGATAAAGGAAAGCTAACAGGACAATAAGAAAAATAAAGTTCATTTTGTTTAATATAGATGTGATAAGATAATTTTATTTCTGTTCTCAGGCTTCTGCGATCAGTGTATATTGTTGAAGACTGTTTTTCTGATCGATCACATAAGTTTTCCAGGTATCGACGTTTTAGACCAAACTAGTGACCAGGCTAATTTGGTCAGAAATGTCGAAACCTGGAAAGCTTATGCGATGTATAAAAAAACAGAAGATTCTATCAATGTTTCCTGTTATAATATAAATGTGAGATTTTACAGCAGTCACATTTATTTAAGTAAAAAACCTCTACAAGTCACATGTGCAAGCATCCATGGAAGTTAGGGATACACAAGTTTGTACTTATTGGTTACATTAAAATAAAATGAGACCAAGGCAAATGCATAAAGATAAAGGAAAGCTAACAGGACAATAAGAAAAATAAAGTTCATTTTGTTTAATATAGATATGATAAGATAATTTTATTTCTGTTCTCAGGCTTCTGCGATCAGTGTATATTGTTGAAGATTGTTTTTCTGATCGATCACATAAGTTTTCAAGGTATCGACGTTTCAGACCAAACTAGTGACCAGGCTAATTTGGTCCAAAATGTCGAAACCTTGAAAGCTTATGCGATGGATAAAAAAAACAGTCTTCAACAAGATAATTTTATTAATGCCTGATTAATATAAGATGAGATAAGATAATTTTATTAATGTCCAATCATCAATGAATGACCACAAAGTATGTCAATGAGACTGCAAAGTATGACATTGTCGATACAAAGTGGTTGTGCATGAGACACTCATATAAAGCAAGAACAACCAGATCTAATCTCTAAGAACTAAGATCTAGGCTATAAGAAACAAAGCTGAAAGTGAAATCCACCAAAATAGGGAGTGCCAAAAACAGATACATCTGTGTGCACACTGCTGAGGGTCAAAGCCTAATGAGAAATGTCATGTACAAGGGTACAAGGGAGAGAAGATCATGAACTGCTAGAGCTATCACCTGGGATTACGGAGGGAGACTGAGAGATATGCCCCCGCCTTCAAGTCAATAACCTTAGAAGGTGCATCTCCTAACATCCAAGAGCATAGAGAAGAAACTCCAGATAGGTTACTGGCTTCAAGAAATGGAAGAACTGGGGTGTGAATATGCCTAATAAGTTATTTCTCAATGTGAGATGAAAACAAAAACCACTGCCATGATTACAAAAAAAAAGCTTTTACAATATAAGATGGAACTTAATACATCAAACTAGTGAATACAAGAGTTTCCATGGAATTTGAAATGCAGATCGCATATAGCTTGTCGTCTTGAACAAAGAAAGGAAACATTATATCAAATTTCAATATCCATACATGACTAAAAGGCAGTCAATGGACTTATCAAAAATAGCATGTATAGCAGCCAAAGGGAGAGCCTAAGGCACACCTGAGATAAGTGTAAAATAATGAAAACCTAATTATAATAATGCAATTGTTAAAATAATGTAACTTTGGAAGATATTCTATTTGTATTCCTCCTTCAGGAAATGTCGCTGATGTAATTGGTCATGTAAGAGTCATTGAAAGAATCAATGTAAACGTCCGGATGTAAGTCGGGTCAATAGTACCCATGAGTCATTGTAATAAATATTATTTTGGTATTTTACTAGACAAGTCAGCCCTGTCTATTAGACAATTCGGCCCAGTTAGGTTTTAGGTCAAGTCAAGAGTCAAATATAAATAGAGAGGCATCTCCATTTTGTATACACTTCACTCAAGCAAGTTCGCTAGAGAGATAAGAAGAAGTGCGTTGGAAAGAGAGGAAGAGTTGTCTTTGTTGAATTTTAGCATTAGCATGAACACTTTAAAATTTTGCAGATTATCAGATAACAAAAGACAAGTGCACTAGAAACATGAACACATCACAACACTAAACACAAGAGTTTTTCACTGGGGAAACCTTTAAAGGACAAAAAGCCCAAAAGCATTAGTAATTCATCTCTTAAATGAGATGACTTGAGTTTCTCAAAATTCTGAGATGAATTTTCTTCAGTAAATTTTCAAACCCTAATATATTTGATCCAAAAATTCACAAAAATGTTCTCTTAGCTACCCAGAACTGCTGCTCCTGCCCAAATCTGTGCGGATCAGGTTGCCCAAATTCTGTCTGTTGCCCAGAATCCTGTTTTCTCTACTCGGAAGTCTTCCCGAGCTCAGTCTGCTTGCCTGAGCTACTAACTGTCCTGCCCTAACCCTATTCTGCCCTGCCCGAGTTCTGCTGTTGCTGTCGAGACTCTGCCCGAGCCTGCCCGAGTCACTGCCGCCCTGCTCGAGTTGTTGCAGCCATGCTCGAGACCTGCCCAAACCTACTGCTGCTAGCCAAGACCTGGCTGGAAGCTAGACAGAGCTGCTCGAGCTCCTATCTAGGTTGCCTGAGGTCACGGTGGAGTGTGGGCAAGTAAGGAAGAGCTTCCCGTAACCCTATTGAGGTAGCTCGAGGGTACTATGGGCAGCCAAAACCCTGTTAGGATTTTCTGTTGATGACCAAGGGTTGAGGAGGCTGCCCTAAGCTTGCCCGTGAGGAGAAGGGTGCTACCCTTGAGGGAAGAGGGTTGCCCGAGAAGAGTGCTGAGGGTGTCGTAAGGGTTGTGAAGAAACCCCAGTTCGTGGAGAGTGAGAAGAAGTTGTTGCTGCTGTTCTTCGTGTGTGAAACCCTAGGTTAGGGTTTGCTGCAGTAAGAATGGGTGCCCTAGCTAAAAGCCTCCATGCTAGGGCATAACCATAAAATAGTCTTCTCTTCAACAACACCAGCAAAAGTCTTCTTTGGAGTAGTTGTAGATGATGAGCAAGTGTGTGTGTCAAAATCAAATGGATTGATCTTCTTTTATATCCTTTGAGTCACCTGTAAGTGGACCAAAACCGAAAAGAACAAAATAATATTATTTTATTCTTTTATTACTTTGACTTTTACCCTTAGTGGTACTAAAGGTCTTTTTACACATTCACTTTGACTCCTTAGTGGTACTAAGGGTCCTTATGTATTTTTGACGTTTACTTTAGTCTTCTTTAAGTGCCCTGTGGTCAAAACAACTTGTCAAGGCGGTCCTTCATCTCCACTCAAAGTACATCATCATAAACAGAGAGAATTACTAATGCTTTTATCTCACACTCTGTGTGACACCAAGATCGGGTACTAGGTGCCTTAACCAAGGGTAGCTAATCCTTGGAGAAGATCGCAGAGCCCACAAATCGAGGGTTAGAGTGTCTCACATGCCTAGACCTGGTCTAGAGCTTATAGTGATATCCTAGTAACAGACCAGGTGCCTCAGCCATAGGATGCATAATTTGACCCAATCTCAAATACTTGGTAACAGATCAAGCGCCTCCATTCTCCCGGAGAATGGCCCTCAGCCCTAGGCTGAGTCCCTAGTCCCAGACTAGCTTAAAATCCTGGTAACTGGCCAGGAGCCTCCATTCAAAGAATGGCCACTCAGCTCTAGGCTGAGTCCCACAGTGTTGGACTGGTTCCACATCCTAGTCCCTGACCAAATGTCTCCATTCAATAGAATGGTCACTCAGCTCTAGGCCGAGTCCCCCAGTGCTGGACTGGTTCCACATCCTAGTCCCTGACCAGATGTCTCCATTCAATAGAATGTCTACTCAACTCAAGGTTGAGTCCCCCAGTGCTGGACTGGTTCCACATCCTGGGCCCAGACCAGATGCCCCCATTCTCCTAAGAGAATGGCTCTCGATGCTGCTCAGGAAAAATCAACAGTCTTGGGGTTTTACACTGTCTTGGTTGAGTTCTATATTGAAGAAGTTTTGCGGGGTTTTCTCCCTTGTCTTTTCCTCGAGGAAAATATCTGTGTTCATTGTGTTGTTGTGCTAGTTGTTCTTTTAGTGATCCTACTATTGTGAATTGTTTTAGAATATCATCTAAGCAATTTAAGAAAATTTAACATGGGCAATTTAAGAAAATTTAACATGGTATCAGAGTCACCCTGAAAGGAGACATTGTGCAACTAGGGCTTACTATTCCGAACAATTCCCTCAACAGATCAAGTAGAAAAGAGGGCTCACTCAACTCGCCCTAGGAGGGCGCATCTTTCAGTGAAAACATAACTGAATTCTGAGAATTTTCATTTTTGGGCCCAACATTGTTGCCAGGAAGAACTAGGGCTTCAAATATTTCAAGGTTCCATCACCAAGCTCAGGAAAAGCAAGATACAGTCTAGCTCGCCTCGGGGAGGTGCATCTTTTCCACCACTCAACCCTACAAGTGATCTCAACTGAAAAATTAGGGTTTTACCATCAAACCCTAGGCCATGCCGAAGGAGGTCAACCAAAAGCAATTTTTTCAAGTAAGTACTATTTCTTCTATTTCCATTTGAGGTTCTCATCTTGTTTAAGATGACAAACAATATCGAGATGGACAAAAAGCTTGAGGGTGTTAAGAACTTCAAAGCATGGAAGTATAGTATCATGCTCATCCTAGAAGATAATGATCTAGAAGGCTTCATAAAGGAGGAAGTTGTAGGACGAAAAGAAGATGTAGCAAAGGCCAAGCACAAGAAGGATATGATCAAGGCTAAGAGGACCATAGCTGACTCCATCAAAGATCACTTGATCCCTCAAGTATCTCCAAGGAGAACATGAAAGGAAATGTTTGATGCCCTGTCTAACCTATTTAAAGGAAGAAATATCAATAGGAAGATAACTTTGAGAAATCAACTCAAGAGTGTGAAGGTTCAGAAGTGAGAGACCATGCAATCATACTTCACAAGAGTATCCCAAATCAAGGAGCGATTGCAAGCTATTGCTGACATGGTAGGAGAAGCAAAAGTTGTAATGACCACCTTGAATGGACTGTTGGACATTGGGTTCAACGCTCCCTGTGAGTTTCGTGACATGGACTAATTGCCTCCCGAGATCCTAACTCTGGCGATTGTGGTGGAGATTAACACCTGCGGGTTTTGGTCTAACGACAATCGTGAGTCCAACAAATGATATCAGAGCAACAAGTCAAGGGTTCGAAACTCACCCAACTCGCATTGGGGGGGAGATTGTTGGACATTGGGTTGAACGCTCCCCGTGAGTTTTGTGACATGGACTAATCGCCTCCCGAGATCTTAACTCTGGCGATTGTGGTGGAGATTAACACCTCTAGGTTTTGGTCTAACGACAATCGCGAGTCCAACATGGACTCCCAAGAGAATGAGAATCTTTCAATAACACAAGTCAAGAGCACTCTCTATCGGAGAGCATTTATAGAACTACATACCCCTACATTAGGCATCTTAGATTAGCTAAGACTCTTGAACCACTGTCATAAGACGGGGTCAAGAGCGCTCTCTGTCAAAGAGTTTTAATTAACTAATTTTAATAAAACTTGCAACACACACCCCTTTAATTAATTAACTCCCTCCCCTCCTTGCCGGAGTATGCTCTGACCGATCTCAGATCGGAGTACCCAGAAACGGCACCGGATCTTTAAACCCTGCAAGAGTAACCTCATTAGAGGAAATTTCAACTCAAAATGGGCCTCCTAAAATGAACTATTAAAATAATAGTTAAAATAATAAAATAATATTTATTAATTTTGGAGGAAGAAAATAANTTTAATTCCGCATCCAACGAGCTCTTCCGATCGAAATTTGAGTAAAAACACATGGAGATATGACAAAAATACAAACAAAAAAAGTAGTTTTTTTAATGATACATATCCCCAAATTTATATTAAAAAAATGTTTAAGACCTATACGGTATTTCAAATTTAAAGCAATTTCATTGGCTAACATATAATGACATGGAATTTGAATAAAAGTTAAAAGGCCCATTTTGAGTTGAAATTTCCTCTAATGAATAATACTTAACACCCCTTAACCAACGCACCGGCGTTGTAGGGAATCTTCCAAGGTACTTCCTAGTAGATGCGTCGAAACCCCACTGTCTAAGCTTCTCAGCTAGCTGGTCAATCTTTGCGATACTAGCCTGAGATACTGGGCGGGCCCGACATGTCTTGAACAGAGGGAACTTAGATTATTCTCCTGGTTTTTGTCAAACCTTCGTCGACACCTAAATCAAGAGCATATAAAATCCTTAAAACTTACCAAGAGCATTCACACAATCTAACATTCACCGGTTTAATTTCTAGACTTGTGTTTAAATTTTCTAGCGCATTTCAATTTCATTAACTCCATAAGGCACTAGTCCTTGTTTTAATTTGCATAATTATATTATTTGATCAAAGTGTCTATGGTTTATCATAATTGCTATCATTGAATGCTTAATTAAAGTCTAGAATTCAAACTTATCTTTTAGTCTCTTGTTGCAATGTGGATTGCTCTTTGATTTTGTGTTACATTCATAAGAAGTAAAACACCTTCAAATCATAATAACTCTTAAAAAACACCCATTCGCATCAACAACCTTTAAGAACACTTTAACAACTTAAGAGCCATAGAAACTCTTTTGTAGGGACTAACCCCCTTGGCTTCGTTAGGAGTTAGCCTAAACGGAGGAGCTAGGAGTAGGTGACAGTACCTAGCTCTGTGCTTGCCCCCAAGCTCACACCTCTCCCACTTTCCTAAGTGAGGACACAACTTTCAATTGATTTCTGCTACTGGTGTGCATTCAGTGGACAACAGAACCCATTGAGCAACACAACCCAAGTGACCCCATTGACGACATTCATGAAGGTCCCTTGATTGAAGATATTATTGAAAATCCTATTCATGTTGCCACAATAGAAGCTATTGAAGATTTGAAGTATCCTTCGGATCATTTTAGTGAAGATGATCACATGTGTATTCTAGATTTACCTCAAGAAGTAACCATCATAGAAACTTATAAAGAAAATTATGATGAAGTCCATATAGTGTATGATGACACTCCATGTTCTCTTCATGGTGATAAGGTCTTCGAAAGTTTGTTCCCTTGAAACATCTTTGAAACTGGACCTTCAGAAGAAGATTATTGTGAACTTGAGGATGCGTATAGCCAGGAACGTGATGCCATGGACTAAGATTCCCCCATATTTGACAAAGGTATCGATGATGATTATTGGACATACATTGAGAAGCCCATTTTTTATGTATCAAAAGAAGAAAGTGTTCATTTTGAAACTTCGGAAAATTTTCTCACAGAAGAAGAGCATTTAGATCTTTCATGTGATCATTCAGAGTTATACACAAGTATCAGTAATGAAGATAGAGAGAAGCAGTGCATTGAAGTGTCAGATTTGATTCAGCCGATGGAGGGTCAGCATGCGCCGACATCCTCACATTCAGAAGTTCCCTATGATTTGGAGTAGCCTAGGGCTTACATAGAGAGATATCATCCGATAAGCCCTTTTGATATGTCTGTTGGAGTTGTCGATTTGCTTCATCATACACATATGTACATTAAGCCCTATCCAAGCTTGGATAGAGAAATCCTGCGGAAGCATACGCAAGTTCGCAAAGCAGTTTGATGAAATTCTACATGCCTATGATTTCCCATCCAACCCGCCCATCCTGAATATCCGCGCATGCTTGCACATTCTAGTAAAGAATGTATCCTTGTTTTGGTTGGTAAAAGACAAGGGAAAAAATATAAATTTTGACAAAATGTTCAAGTGGTTACATTGGATTTTTCATTTCACTTAAATTTTGATTATGTCATGCTTAGAGTAGAAAAATAAGTTCCTTAAAGTGAGCATTTACTTTCTGCAATTCTTTCATGTATTTAGGAATAATTCTTGAACACAATGGCCACACTGAGAGGGGGCTTGAATCACTGAGAAGACAATTTAACCTCTTTTCATTCATCAACCTGTTATCACATATACATTTTCAACCAGGCTTCCATGATGCAGCATGCAAACTTGTCTCTTTTTCTATTCCGGGCTACTTTTAAGTGGGGTATCAACATGGATCTCTACAACTTCATTCCACTTCAAAGCCTTGTTCTTCATATTTTCCTTGCCAAGACTGAGATTCAAGAGTCCATTGAGAGGATTTTGGTGATGATCTAGTTCATTAGAGCATAGCAGCAGATCAGGAGTTGATACACACACAATTACAGAGGGGCTTATCGGTTGGAGACAGGTATACATGGTGAGATCAGGTATATTTCCTTGGTTTAGTTTTGCTCTGTGATGTATCTCAGACACCTGTTCTTGTCATGTTAGAATGATTATGGTGGAGCAACCATATTCAGTTGGTCGGTTAATAGTCGAATGTGACTTTCATGTTTGAATGATAAATAAGAATAATATATTAGATAAGATTACAATGACGTCTTGGCCTTAAATATGGTTTGGACACTTGATGTTGAGGAGACGCCTCCTTTCATAATAACTTAATTAACCTAACTATTAATTATTTATGTTCGTTACATTGCCACTCCCTTTAAGGGAGCTTTGTCCTCAAAGCTTGAGTATTTCCTAATGTTATCCTTCATTCTGAATCGGTGTTGGTATTAGAATTAGACGAGATTTCTGGAGCAGATACTTGCACTTCCTTTCCATTGATGATTCTACATTGTATTGTCTGATTGTTCCTACATTTATGGCCAGGGGTCCAGTCATCTAACAGTTACTCTAATAACAAAAAAAAGAAGAAAAACATATGTCGTCGATGCGGTGATGACTGGACCCCTGGCTCTGATACCACTTGGAGCAACCGTATCCGGTTGGTCGGTTAATAGTCGAATCCGACTTTCATGTTTGAAAGATAAATAAGAATAATATATTAGATGATAAGATTACAATGACATCTTGGCCTTAAATATGGCCTAGACACTTGATGTTGAGGGGACGCCTCCTTTCATAATAACTTAATTAACCTAACTATTAATTATTTATTTATTTAATTATTATCTTATTTATGTTCGTTACATATGGTGACCTATGCTTATATGTTTTATTTTACTCTAATCTATGTTATGATTGATCAAGGAATTCAATGTGAAGATTGTTGCCCATGCCATGCTCAAACAAAATGTAATCCTTAGTACTAAGTTGGCTCCATAACATCTGTGCCCGTCCATCCAATTCATCCACTTTTGTTTCTATCCCGTGCCTAAGAATGATGAAGACTTGTGAGATTGAAGACCCTTTCCCCATTCTCACCCCTATGTATGATGGACTCCATGTTACTATGTGTCTCTAGCTATGAAGTATGCGTCTTGGCCAGTGTGGCTGGGTTCACAAGGTTGTTCTCCTTAAGTCCTCAAAACAAGTGCTCCACCATAACAATGTTGTTAAACACTAAAGCATCGGAACACATAAAAGCTATATCTAAAGGATGCAAAAGTATAAAATATTGAAAAAGGTAGTCAAGCTCAATTAAGGCTCAATTTGCCCTCCACAAGGGCTCCAGGGAGAGGCAAACCCGTCGGGGCTATGGACTGCTCGCTGGTAGCGGGTCTAGGCCTTGGTCATTACTGGAAGCCCAAAGGCTTTCCAGGGCACCTGCTCTTATAGGCTGGCTACCATCTTATGTAAAGTATGAAAAATATTGAAAGGTTAATGGTCAAAGGATGAGCACTCCCTCTTTGTATAGTGTTCAGCTCAATGGTCCCCATAGGACCATAGGGTAAGACTAGTCTAGAAAGACTGGGTCTTTGTCAGTACTGGAGCCCAGAAGGCTTCCATGGCACCTGCCTATGAAGGTTGACCTATATTGCAATAAAGTTGCAAAGGAAAACTTGGTAGAGTCTGAGGGAAGCATACCCAAGTACTTTACCCATCTATGAGGCACCTCCATCCCCTAATGCTATCTGTCATACATATGTCACCTTGGTAGAGTATATTGGTTATCAGTTGGATAGATCATGAGTCAAAGTCAGTCAAAGTCATTTCCCCTTTTCCTTAGCCTTGTTCTTCCATCATCACCCATCTATAGCACATTGATTACACTTTGTAAGTATGGCATGAGCAAGCAGATTTCCAAAGGACTCTAAGATCTTTCAGAAGCAAAGGTATATTTTATTATAATTGTTGTTGGTCGCTATGATTATGAATAACTGACTCAAGTTGGGTTTTGATATACACCATTGGAGCATGTCTTACCCAATGTTATCGGAACCGGACCAGTCATCGAACCGGCGAAGCCCAAAATGTGAACCGGACCGGAACCGGCAAAAAACCGGGTAAAAAACCAGCTGACTAAAAAATACATAAAATATTCATATTTTGTAA
>LPNX010723325.1:907843-918827 GCA_001517045.1 Pseudotsuga menziesii
CTTCCGTAAATTGGCTTTTTGATCAACAAGGGATTGCAACGAAAGAAAGTTTGTTGCAAATCGTGTAATGGCTGATCTAACAAGCTCTTTAACCCCAGTGTTCTTCCTCATAAGACTCAAAACCCATGAGTGGTTGTAGATGTACCTGGTTATTGATTTTGCCTGCTCCACACACTTCTTCACCCACTCAATTTTGCCAATATCCTCCAGCATAAGGTCCATACAATGGGCTACACATGGTGTCCACCAAATGGTGGGGTGTTTTTCCTCTAACATCCTTCCAGCTGCAACATAGTTTGAGGCATTGTCAGTGATGATCTGTACAACATTCTCTGGCCCGACCTCCATAACTACTCCATCCAAAAGATGAAATAATAATTGTGCATCCTTCACCTGATCAGAGGCATCCACAGATTTAAGAAACATGGTTCCTTTTGGGCAAGCAATCAGGAAATTGATAATAGTGCGGGATTTTCCATCAATCCATCCATCAGACATTATTGTGCACCCTGTTTTACTCCAGGACTGCTTGAACTCCTTCAAATATTCATCTATTCTTTGCACTTCATTTCGTAAAAGGGGTCCTCTGATATCATGAAAACTAGGGCCTTTGAAGCCTGGACCACATGAAGCTATAGCATCTATCATAGGTTGATAATAAGAAGAATTAGTTGCATTGAAGGGTATGTCTGCATCATACCACCATCTAGCTATGCATTCCCAAGCAGCCTCCTTCTCCATCTTCTTCCATTTAGCATCAATGATGGGCTGAGCACCAGGGGTAGTGCGAGGCACAAAGAAAGACTCAAGACCTCTGTTGCTGATGGGGGTAGTACCCGGGGTACTACGTGGCCTCTTCAGGTTCGAATTGGATGCTCTATGTCGACCTCTCCCCCTAACAGGAAAACTGGAGGATTCTTCAAAACTAGTCAAATGACCTTGAGGGGTTTCACAATCACCACCCTCAGGATCATAGTCAATCTCATCCTCAAATGGCATTGAACTTCTCCATATGTCTTCTTGAATCTTCTTTGCCTTGGCTTTCTCTTCTTGGTAGGCTTCAATACTACTTAGCATCTCTGCTCTAAGATCATCAGAGACTTTCCTACAAGGTTCAACATTGCCTCTAGCACCAGCTAAGTGTTGTTTTAACCTATGGATACCTCCCCCAGCCATTTTCTTCCCACAATAATTGCATATTTTTTTCCCACCATCATCCAATTGGCAATGAACCCATGCCGCATCCTTCCTCTCTTTTGGAGCCATGGCAAAGTTCAAACTTCAAAGTTCAAACAAAAGCTGGAAATAAAACCCTATAATTTATTAATAACTTCTTAACTATGGAAAAAAAATTTAAAGAGAAAAGTCTTGAGACTTGTCACTTGACATACCTTTGAGAGAGAAGAAGAAATGAAGAAAAGCTGCCAAGAGAAAAAGAGGATGCTGATCCGTGATAACAGTCCACAAATTCTGCACAAAAGCCTTCAATAACTTCCAAAACAGTCCACGTAATAGCTCCAAATATGCTGCAAAAAATGATGCTTCTAATCTCCTCCAAATCCTTGCTGCAATACACACTTGACCGTGCCCAACAAGTTCTTGGAAACCACCGGTAAAACTCAGCTGCAAAAGACTACATAAGTGCCCAACGAACCGTGCTCTCAAGATTGCCAAACTGATAGCAATGAGTAGTGTGAGAAATGTAGGGGGTGGGAGGGTCTTTAAATAGTGTTAGGATAGGCTTAAGGTTAGGTTAGGAGTAGTAGTTAGGTTGTTTTTTTGTTTTTTTTTTTTCAAATTTGACAAAACGTGGGTCCCTGGCACGCGGTCGTACGGCAGAGTCCGGACCGGCCGGTTCCAGCCGGTTCAGTGCCCGGTTTGGTCCAGAATCCGGTTTTTCAAATTTTTTTATGTGACCGGACCGGTCAACCCTGTGAACTAGTCAGACCGACTAGTTTTGCGGGTTCCGGGCCGGTTCCGATAACACTGGTCTTACCTTGGAATGTTATAGGGTCATACTAGTACAGTATCTCACCTTGATTTTGGGTACTTTGACATGGTCAACCCAATTGACCCAGTCAATCATGGTTCCCAAGGCAGTGACTCAAAAATACAACATGGTCTATATTTGTTCCAGACATGCCCAGGACCAATACTATATTTTCAATTTTGAGAGTTTGGCCCCGGTTCTCCAGATAAGTGATTATTATCACTTAATTATTGGCTAGATGATCTATTTTTATTCTAGATGGCAATATGATTGGTTCTCCTAGAGCAGAGCAGTGTTTCAGGGGATATGAGTAGTCACTTATACCATTCTTCTATGTCTCCAGATCATCCAAAGCAGTCAATTTCCCCCAGTTTACATCCTGGAGTGAGTTATGATGGATTTATCAGTTTCCAGTGATTGTACCAGCAAAAAATGAACTAGAAAATCACTGAGAAAATCGATTTGGTCTCCTGGGTCAAGGAAATGACATGGAATTTTGGCAGATGATGTTTCTCAGCATCCCGGACAGTCCTCCAACAGTTTTCAGTAAGCACACGTCTGGATTATTTTATCTATGGCTCAGCCAGTGAGGAAAGCCCCCAAGGGGTGCCCCCTCTAATTGGTTATTGATGTATTTCATTGTTATATCTTATATTATGAAGTTGTAAAGGGGCCTAGGGTGAATTAAACCTCTAGTGACTCCCTCCTATGTTGTATCATGTCATATCTTATGTTATGTTGTGACATTTCACTTTAGAGAGGCGTCTTTGAGTAAAGTGCGCCCGTCTTTGACTTAGTCAATTGATCCATATATTGATTCACATATTTTGATCTCAACCGTTGGATGATAAAGTGAGTTAGGGTTTATGTCTCTCTCAAACTATTTAAGAGAGGTGACCCCCCCATTGTAATTCATGAGCTTTGGCACCGAAATTGGAATAAAGAGATTTTGTCTGGGACTACACTCTTGTCTACTTGCTTCATGAATGAATGAGTTGATGACTGGCATTGCTTTTCTTCTGCACTAAGATGTATCCGGCATAGTTTTTGTATCTTTCCTTGTTCCCATTTAACTTGCAGGTTGAAGGAGGTGATTCTGAGAGAGGCACATTGGTCGGGGGACTTGCCCTGTTGCTTGATCTCGCCAATTGCCTATCAGAAAGTTGAACTTCTTTATGATTTCTTCTTCTTGGACTTCTTTTGGCTTGCATTTCTTGTTTATTTTCCATTCTGATTGATTTTTCTTGGTCTGGCAGGCAAACAAGGGCGCTAGGGACATTAGCAGAAGCAACACTTCATCAAAAGCTTGTCCGGAAATGTTATTTGATCTCAAGAAAGGCATTCTTCATCATCCAGGAGGTCATAAGCAATGATTCAACTATGTTTCTCAAGGAAGTTCTCCAACTTTTGATTTTCATGCATTGCCCATCAATAATTTTCACTGGAAAACCCTCATTTAGCATTAGGAAAAATCACCAGACCAATTTGCAGTGGGAATTTGCAAATTCCGCGATCTGGGTTTTGTGCGGCATATTGAAGAAACCTCCTCCCTCAAAAAAGTCTAGCTTGGACTCCTCTTCCCCCCTCCAGGCACTAGTCTCTATCTAGGAGAAATTGCCCCCCTATAGCAAGTCAGTCATTTTCCCACTGGTTTTTGTCCGGTTTCTTTTGGGTATTTTTCATTATAAAATCTTCCATCCCAACTAGTGTGTAGGAAGCCATAATTGTCAGTATCAACTTCGTCCTAGGGATTTCTCAATCATCTGCTTAAATCGCCCCAGGGCCCAAGTTTTATCTTTTGAACCAGCACACTAAAATCCTAGATCTGACTTCAACCTTTGCAAGCCACCTGTTTTACTCCTCTGAGTGACATTTCCAATCTCAAATAACTTGTTGATTTTTGTACCTAGGAAAGTGTTCCCCTAGGTGACTTTAGCCTTAGTCACTTAAAAGGGGAAATAAAGTGACCCTTGCATTAAATGACTTAAGGTTGAGCATTTAATGTGACTTTAGAGATTAAAGTCAAAGTTTGATAAATTTAAGTGGGTGAGTGAAATTATTTTTTATGAGAAATTAAATGTGAGCATTTATTCTCATCCCTATATCTAATCTAATCTCAACCATTGGATGAGATGGCTCTTCACCTACCTAGGGTTTAGTCAAAAAGCAAGGGAAATGCAAAACATATTCATTCTTGAGATGAGAAGAAGAGAGAGCTGAAGAGAGAGGCATGAATATCAAGACACCCATTTTTACTGAACAATTTGCTGAAGGCACGAATTTCGAGGCACCATTCAAGCACAGATTTTGACGAGAGCTTGCAAACAGTACAGCATGAGAGTGGGCATGAGTTTCGTGGTGGATTCAGGTACAGATTTTGAGGAGAAAGACAAGCACATTTCTCGAGGCAGTAGGTAGTATTTTTGGCACAGATTTCGAGACTGTACGACAGCATTTAATACAATCCATACAGCACGGTTTTTTGGATTGTTTTGGCACAAAAATCAAGGCTAAAATTTAATTATTCTGGCAAAGAAATCGAGCGCAAAGTTTAGCTATTATTTTCAGCACAGTTTTCAAGAAGAAAAGGCATAGATATCGAGACAACTCATGCATAGAAAACGAGGCAGCCTGCTGGGTTATTTTCTCTGGTTGAGATAAGTTGTATTTTGACTGAAAATGACTGTCTGAAATTTTCCTAGAAATAATAAATCTCTCTGTCTGACTGGTTTTCCCCTTGTGGGTTTTTCCAGGGCCATTGGCCAAAAATTTATGAGTACTGTGTGTTGAATGAATGTGCATTTATTTCATTTTTGCCATGAAAAATTAAGTTACAACAGTGTTTTTTAAGTTTGAAAATTTATGATTATTTCCAGCCCTTTAATTTTTCTAGGTTGGCCATTAAACTGAGATATTTTCAACTATTAAACCGGAGGCTGAAACTGAGTAAAAACTTACATGGTATCAGAGCTGAGTGGGGCAGAAAATTAATTTTTGAAGACAAAAGTAATTTCCAGAATTCACAAATATCTTTTGACAGTTAGCAGATTTTTGTTGAAACTTGTTCTTTGTGAAAAATGGCTTCTACCGAACTAAGAATGGAGGATAGGCTTGATGGGGCAAGGAACTTTGTCCCATGGAAGGTTCGGATACTGCTAGTGTTGGTGGAGAATGAGTTGTGGGAGGAGGTAGTCAGAAATACTACAGCTAATCCCATTGTTGCTCTCGCTTCCACTGATGCGGTAGCATTTGCTGCCTTCAACAAGAAAGACATTAAGGCCAGGAGGATTATCCTGGATGCTGTTAAAGACCATGTGATTCCCCACATTTCAGGGAAAGATCGTGCACATGAAATGTGGACTGCTTTGACCGGCTTGTTTCAAAGTTCTAACGAGAATAGGAAGATGGTTTTCAGGGAGAAGCTGAAGAGTATCAAGATGGTCAAATGAAAGGTTGTTATGACATATCTTACTAGGATCTCTCAAGTGAGAGATGAGCTTGCAACAATTGGGGTGGTTGTTCCTAGTGCTGAGCTAGTGTGGATAGCCTTGAATGGGGTGTCACAACCTTGGGCTGTGTTTGTACAGGGCTTGGTGACTAAGGAGAACTTACTTTCATGGGACAAGATCTGTGATGATTTTGTTCAGGAGGAGACTCAGACGGGTCTTTTGCAGTGCAGTGCTTCTACCAGTAGAGAGGATGAGGAGGATGTGGCCTTGACAGCAAAGGGGAAGAAGAAGAGCAAGAAGGGTCCCAAGAAGGGTGGGGCCAAGCAATAGGATGGGCAGAAGAAGGATCTGAGCACTGTAAAGTGCTTTGCATGTCAGAAGATGGGGCACTATGTTGGGCAGTGTCCGAACAAGAAGAAGAAGAAGCAGTAGCAGACAACAGCTTCAACAAAGGTCGATGACTTTGCAGCGAGATTTCAGAGTGAGTTTTCTCTATGCACTGGGCATATTGATAGAGAGAGAGCATCTATTATCACCAGTGTGGATGTTGATAGACAAAGGGAGTTTTCCCTGGTGACAGACCATTCCTACAGTGCATCTACTTCCAGCACTTGGTATATTGATAGTGGATCTTCGAGCCACATGATAGGTGCTCGTGAGATGTTGTCCAAGCTTTCATAGACATACACTGATGTGGAGGTGGTGTTGGGAGATGACTCAGCAGTCAAAGCAGTTGGGCGTGGGACCATTACCTTTTAGAGGGAGTCCATGAGTCCCATGGTGTTGAGAGATGTATTGTATGTACCTAGGCTGAAGAAGAACCTGGTTTTAGTTTCCATGATTGAGGATCAGGGTCTTGGGGTGTCCTTCCTAGATGGACATGTGCGTGTGTTTCCCATGACTATTGGACCATCTGCTTCAGTTCCCATTGGAGTTAGATGTGGGAAACTATACAGGTTCTTATTTCAGCTTCAACATGCCTTGGCACATAGCATCGACAATGAGCTTTGTGAGCTTTGGCATAGGAGGATGGCTCACTTGCATCATCCAGCTTTGGGGTTGTTGAGACAGATGGTTACAGGTTTACCAGAGTTTAGCACAAAGCAGAGTGATGTGTGCAAGGGGTGTGCTTTGGGAAAGTACAACAAGACTGCTTTTCCTAGCACTGATAGCAAGTCAACAAGGATTCTTGACTTGATACATTCATATTTGTGTGGATCGATGTCATCTGTTTCCTTGAGAGGATATGAGTATTATGTGACATTCATTGATGATCATTCCAGGAAGACCTGGATATAGTTCTTGAAAAGCAAAGTCCGAGGAGGTCTTGCAGAGGTTCCAAGAGTTCAAAGCTCTTATGGAGAACCAGACAAGGAGGAAGATCTGAGTTCTCAGATCGGATAATGGGGGTGAGTATACCTCCAAGGAGTTTGACGGATATTGCAGACAGGAGGGTATCGGGAGGCAGTTGACGGTTCCATATACTCCAAAGCAGAATGGAGTAGCAAAGAGGAAGAATAGGTCTATTGTTGGATCAACCACAACTATGTTACATGACCAGTCACTTCCTTTCTTTCTTTGGGCTGAAGCATGCAATACAGCTGTATATCTTAAGAACAGGAGTCCCCATCGTGCCGTGGGGAACATGACACCTGAGGAGTGTTTCACAGGCAAGAAGCCTGAGGTCATCCATTTTCGCATATTCGGGAGTTTGACTTCGATAGTTTGACTTACTCTCATGTCCCTTGTGAGAAGAGGACAAAGTTGGAGCCCACAACAGAGAAGGGCATCTTTATGGGCTATGATGAAATTTCAAAGGCCTTCCGTATTTACCTTCCTTCTCAGGGAAAGTTGTTGTGAGAAGGGAAGTGAAGTTTGAGGAAGAGCGGGCCTTAAGGAAGTCTAGAGAATCGGAGCAGGGAGAGCAGCAGGTTCCTGCAACTCAGGTAGTTACACAGGTACCATCAGTGCAGCAGACAGGTTCACAGGTTTCCGGAGTTACAGGACCACACAGTGCAGACACAGGTTCAGCAGCACTAGTGGTTCAGCCAGCAGGCTCTTCAAGGACAAGGTTTGGATCTCAGGTTACAAGTTCACCGTATAGAGGATCATGATCACAGAGTTCACCAGTTGTTGGTCAACCAGCTTCTGGTTCACAGGTTACTGGGTTTCTACCTCTGGTAGTTCTTTAGATGAGGACAGACCAGTGTGGGAACTGTTACCACCTAAGTTGTACTTAGTGGTTTTTTATCAAGTGAGCCTGGTGAACAGGACAAGGATAACTTGTTCGGACTTCAGAAGACCTTCAGGAAGTACTTCTGGGAAGTGCTTGTTGTACTATATCACATGTTCATACCCCATGGGGGAATTGTAATAAATGTTCTAGCATGATAGTGTCTGTAAAAGACTCGGTCTCTTAGACTTTATTTGTCAATCTGATCAGCCCAGGGTGTTTTTTCCCTTGGTTATTATTGTTTGTTGAATAAACGACTGATAATTTCTGAGTTTTTCACTCCATACCTCCAAAGTTGGGGTGGTCGGCTTGGCATTTAGGCCTATTGAGATTATTAGAGTCTATGTGTCAATGTATAAACATGCTAGACATCATGGTCAAGTCATATGAACATGTCTAAGTCCCCCTAGGTTTTTTCAATTTTTCAATTTTTTAGTTTTTTCAGTGTTTTTTATTAAAAATTTAATGTTTTCAAAACTTAGGCTATTTTTAATAGTTTAATTGGAAAATTTGATTTTGTAATAAAAGTGGGCCAAATAATCAGTTTCAGTCATGTAGGTGCTCATTTTCAAGCTAAGAGCACCACGTAAACCTATGGAGTCTAGACCCACTATTTCCTAGTTTTGAGTGATTTTCCATCACTCAGGTCAGAAAGCCCCAAAAAATCAACCATTGATTATTTTAATTAATAAATTGATGAATAATGGAGCAAATACAAAATCATAGATCAGTGGATTCTTAGCCGATTTGATTGAAATCAGTTAGATCTGAACCAGATTGACTGGATCTGACAAATCATTGACTAAAGGAGGTGATCAAATCAGATCCAAAGTTGATCTTCAGCATCCTTTATGGGGAATTTCGCCCTCCCTCTCTCCTCAACACGTTTTGGCTCATCTGGATATGTTTTGGTGGATGCTTCAATCAACAGGTTGAGGTGTCAGTCAGATCAGCCCTCCGATTGACAATTGCACTCAGTGAGACTCAGATCTAGCTCAGTTAGACACAGATCAGGCATTAGCGAACTCTCCATCAGCATATTGGGTCTATCTCCTTGGGATTTGCGCCCCCCCTGGGCTGGATCTCCTGGTTTTTGTATATATCCAAGCACAGCAGCCTCTTCCAAGCTAGTTAGAACTGGGATTGAGGTGCTGCTATTATTGTATTATTGTTATTGTTCATTTGAAATAAAGAGAAGCTTTGGAGGCAAGACGGTGTTGTGCCATTGTATGTGTGGATGATCATTGCCATTGTTTTACTGAGGTAACCTGTATCTGTGTTCATGATTTGCTAATTGCTTGTAGATCCGTTGTTAAAATTGATAATAAGCTTATTATAATCTTGATAGGAAAGGTGCTTTTCAATAAGTTTATTGGCCATCTCTTTCCTTTGATGCATGTTTAGAGATCTAGATTCAGCATGTTCTATAAGCTTATATGCATGTTATTCCGAATCTCTGTGTATGTACTAATCGGATCTCACAAGTTTTTTTTGGCAAGTTTTTTTATTTCAGCTGAGCTGCAGGTTCCTAGGTTGGAGATGATGCTGATCTAGTTTGTTTCTTCACTCTCTCCAAAACCTTCCAAAGGCATAGTTCCTCGACATTCCACCTGAAAGCTCCACTGTGGATCTTCAAGACTACCAGCATTTCTCTCCTCCTCTTCCTCCCTCAAAATCAACTCTTTTACCCGGTTACTTTGTTTATAGCTATGATATTGTTTAGATCTATCATCTTAAAAGTAAATTTGACATAGATCTATCTTCTCAAAGCCCATAATCTAGATCTTACTCTTAAAAGGTTTCATAAGCATTCTGGATTTAGCTTTAGGGAAATCGTCGTTTTTGCATGGAATTTTAAAGAAAATTGGTAGCTTGCATGCATTAGATTTTTGTTTGCTGTTATAAAAGATAAATCTAGCAATCAGTGCACATCATATTGGCTGCCTAAAAGGCAAGTCAAGATCCCAAGGAAATCTTGCTTTCCTTGGTTCCTTTTTACCTTTTTTAACTAGTTTTTACTTGGCATTTTTTTGGTTAAAAGTAAGCTGACCCAAATGTACTTTCAGAGTGCTTTTGGGCATCTTTCAGTCTAATAAGCTTGCTGGTTTTTAGCAGGCATAACAGAAAAAAAGGAGGAGCTACTGCTCAAAAGTGACTTTTGGGCCTCTAAATCCCCCCAGGGGTCTCCCTTGTGGACTGAAATCTTTAATTTTCGTACTTTGTAAGCTCTTGATTTCATTCTATATAAGAATCAAGAGGCATCATATTAGTTTTCTGATATTGTAACCACTAGTAATAAAAATAATTTTTGAATAGGCTCTTTCGAGCCCATTCCCCATCGCCCCTGGGGGGATTTGCGTCGCTGTCAATTTTTTACCTTTTGTTCATATCTTTTCAAACTAGCATAGCTCTAATCTGCAGGGTAGTATACTTTGATACATTATCAATTTCATATTCCATATTTGATATTTCAAAATAATCTTAATACTTACCCCACGACTTTTCGATTGACCTGAAACGAGAAAGAGATGCATGGTAGAACTAATTAGAAAACCAGAATTGTGTATCTGTGTTTTCCTTTTCATCATTTGTTTCTTCAGCTATTATAAAATTAACCCCTCCTTGATTCCCCGATTGAGATCCACTTGGATCGAAAGAGGTTCCTAGAGGGTTTTCTTTTTAACAAGAACACCCTTTTAAAATTTACTAAAATTGACAAGACTCCAGTGTGTATGCTCTACACTTGGCTGCGGTTGGTCCGATCAGTCAAGCTGTATCAAAAGCATTTGAGTGACTAGAATAATTAGGATTCACTCTCCCAAATTGAGAAACCATCAGGTGAAAATCATAGTTTTAAAAATCGGAATCGGACTCGAAATCGGTCGAGGGTCAACTCGGAATCGGAATCGGAATCGGTAATGAATCGGTCATAAATCGGCCGATTTGAATTTAATGAATCGGTTTGCTAAAAAATACATCAAATACTTAAATTTTAAAGGAAAACAACATTTTCAAGATTATAATCCATGATTCCAAGGCATTGAAGACAAATTAACCAAAATCTACTCCATGTACTGTCGAATATTTGCTGAATCTCATGGTCACCGAACTCGAGCCAATTCACTCAGTGTGCAGCATGCTCTTATAAATGGAGTCACATGGTTTCCCATGTTGATTGGAATCCAGCAGTCCAGTTATTTTAAATTTTCTAAAATTGCTTGACAACTTTAAGTTCATACCTATATAATTCTGGTATGATGTTTCAATGGGGCACAACCAGTTGTCTCAAAGGTAGGTCATTTTCTTGAAAAT
>LPNX010723325.1:919146-937563 GCA_001517045.1 Pseudotsuga menziesii
TAGAATTCATCAATAATGCACTTAGTGTCTTGTGTTCAGGGCCAGGACTTAGGGTAGGGAATAGGTTAGTTAAATTTTTAAAATTTAAAAAATAAAATAAACATTTACAAAGTTAAAACTTAAAAATGAAAAAAAAGGGCACTTTTCCAAACCGGACCGGTTAGGTTCGAAACCGGCCGGTTGGACCGGTTAGATACTGAACCGGACCGGTTTGGTACCAAACCGGCCGGTTCGGTATCTAACCAGTCCCCGATCCGGTTAACCAACCGGTTTGACCTGGTTTGGTTCCGAACCGGTGAACCGGCCGGTTCCGATTCCGGTTGGAACGATTTTTAAAACTATGGTGAAAATCCAACACCTAGATCAAACCATTACTGTAGCAAAATACCCAAAGGAAGCGGGAACTTCTGAAAAGTGACCTCGGGGCACCGATCTCTGTCACACCCAAATGGGTGCGTTATGAACAATAGCCCCAGAGACTCCATTCAACCCACATATTCCTTGCGGGTAGCCGTGAAGGTTTAGTTTTGGACATACTCCAAGTACTCTCGGGTATATCTGGAGTCCACCCCTTCGCCTAATTTTAATCAACTCACACCTCACATTAACTTAAAACGTACCAAGAGGCAATTGCAAAACATTCACTCCAAGCAAATGCAAGTACATTGATTTTATTTTGACTCCATTCTAAGGCACTGGTTATTTTCTTGCTATATATATATATATATATATATATATATATATATATATTGTGTCTCAGCATTGTGCTTTCGTGCACTCATTTTTGTATCTTGTCGTCTTTGATTGTTTATGGTTAAATTTCAAACTCCTAAGTAACTCATTCAGTTTAACATCACCATACTAAGTAATTAGCCTTAGTAACTTAATAGGGCCTACCCCCCTTGGCTTTGTTAGGAGTTGAGACTAAACGGAGGAGCCAAGAACACGGTGACAACCTTGACTCGATACTTGCCCCCAAGGACACACCGAGTGGCTTGAAGATTTCTGCCACGTGACCCAAGTGTGTGTAAAGCGGCAACAGGAACAACCTCCAAGGAAGAAGACACCTAAGTGGCTTCGAGACACCTTGAAGGAAGTTCAGGAGTTTGGGACACCCAAAGAGCCAATGAGGTCTATTCAAATGCCTGACAGATTGGGCATGCTTTTGATGGCTAGTTTACGTGATTCAGAGCCTTCTACTTTTGAGGAGGCCTCCCGGTACCATGTTTGGCGAGATGCCATGATGGATGAGTACCATTCCATCATGAAGAACGATGTATGGGAGATAGTTCCGAGACCTAAGGGGAAGTCAGTGGTGACTTCTCGGTGGTTGTACAAGCTAAATCATGCTGCAGATGGAAGTGTGGAGAAGTACAAGGCCAGGTTTGTAGCGTGGGGGTTTCCACAAGTTGAGGGTGTGGATTATGATGAGACCTTTGCGCTGGTTGCTCAGTATACTTCGATCTGGGCTTTGATTTCCATTGCAGCGGAAATGGGTTGGAAGATCCATCAGATGGATGTGAAGACCGCATTTCTCAATGGAATCATACAAGAGGAGATTTATGTTGAGTAGCCTCAGGGCTTTGAGATTCATGAGAGAGAGTCTCATGTTTACAGGCTGAAGAAAGCCTTGTATGGGCTAAAGCAAGCTCCTAGAGCTTGGTACTCCAGGATTGATTCTTACTTGCAGCGGATAGGGTTTCAAAAGAGTGAAGAAGATCTGAATCTCTATTTCATCATAGTTGGAGATGATCCGCTTATTCTTCTGTTATATGTTGATGACTATTTTATCATAGGGGGAGAGAGACCCATTGCAGTTTGCAAGAAGGATCTTGGTTCAGAGTATGAGATGACCGATATTGGGTTGATGCACTATTTTCTGGGATTGGAGGTTTGGCAAGAGCCTGGACATATTTTCATGGGACAGGGAAAGTATGTTGTTGATTTTCTGAGGAGATTTGGGATGGAGGACTGCAGGTCGATGTTGACATCGATGGTCACCAACTGGAAGAAGCTTCATGCTTCTGAGGGAGAGTTGGTGGATCCTACATTATACCGCCAGCTCATTGGTTCATTGATGTATATGGTAAACTCTCTACCAGATTTGTGTTTTGTGGTGAACACCCTCAGTCAATTCATGGTTGAGCCTAAGAGAGTGCAGTGGATAGCCGCAAAACATGTTTTGCGATAACTAATAGGGACAGTGGATTTTGGTCTGGAATCTAGGAGGTAGGATGGGATCAGGTTGATTGGCTTCACAGATTCAGATTGGGCAGGCGGTGTGGCAAACCAGAAGAGCACTTCTGGATGTTGTTTCAGTTTGGGCTCGACAGTAGTGTCGTGGTTTAGTCACAAGCAGAAGTCTGTTGCATTGAAATCTGCAGAGGTTGAGTATATGGCAGCTAGTCAGGCCAGCTGCGAGGCTTTGTGGCTTCGCAAGTTCCTCCTGAATTTATTTGGTCAAGAGTTGAGGACTACCGTGGTCTACTGTGACAATCAGAGTTGCATTCAACCCTCTGAGAATCCAGTATTTCATGACCGATCAAAGCATATTGAGATCAGGTATCACTTCATCCGAGCTTATATTCAAAGAGGAGCAATATATTTACAGTACATTTCCACTGATGAGCAGGTTGCAGACATTCTGACGAAATCTTTGGGGAGGGGCAAGTTTGTCTTCTTCAGGGACAATTTGGGACTGGTGTAGAACACCTTCTTTGGTAAGAGGGAGTGTTGATTTTTGTACCTAGAAAAGTGTTCCCCTAGGTGACTTTAGCCTTAGTCACTTAAAAGGGGAAACAAAGTGACCCTTGCATTAAATGACTTAAGTTGAGCATTTAATGTGACTTTAGAGATTAAAGTCAAAGTTTGATAAATTTAAGTGGGTGGGTGAAATTAATTTTTATGAGAAATTAATTGTGAGCATTTATTTTCATCCAGTAGATCTAATCTAATCTCAGCCATTGGATTAGATGGCTCTTCACCTATCTAGGGTTTAGTCAAAAAGCAAGGGAAAGGAAAAACATATTCATTCTTGAGATGAGAAGAAGAGAGAGTTGAAGAGAGAGAGGCACGAATATCGAGGCACCCATTTTTACTGAACAGTTTTGCTGAAGGCACGAATTTCTGGCACCATTCAGGCACAAATTTCGAGGAAGATTGTAGACAGTACAACGTGAGAGTGGGCTAGAGTTTCGAGGTGGATTCAGGAAGAAATTTCAAGGAGAAAGATAGGCACATTTCCCGAGGCAGCAGACATGCATTTCTGGCACGAATTTCGATACTGTATGGCAGCATTTAATACAGTCTGTACAACACAGTTTTTTAGGCTGTTTTGGCACAGAAATCGAGGGTAAAATTTAATTATTCTGGCACAGAAATCGAGCGCAGAGTTTAGCTATTATTTTCAGCACAGTTTTCGAGAAGAAAAGGCACAAAAATCGAGACAACTCATGTACAAAAAACGAGGTAGTCTGTTGGGTTATTTTCTCTGGTTGAGATAAGTTGTATTTTGACTGAAAATGACTGTCTGAAATTTTCCTAAAAGAAATAATAAATCTCTCTCTGACTGGTTTTCCCCTTGTGGGTTTTTCCAGGGCCATTGGCCAAAAATTTCTGAGTATTGTGTGTTGAATGAATGTGCATTTATTTCATTTTCTGCCATGAAAAATTAAGTTACAACAGTGTTTTTAAAGTCTGAAAATTTATGATTATTTCTAGCCCTTTATGTTTTTTGGGTTGGCCATTAAACTGAGATATTTTTAACTATTAAACCAGAGGCTGAAACTGAGTAAAAACTTACATAACCACCCCACTCAAGTATCCTTAATTTGTGGCTCTTGCTTAAATCTAGGGTTTCAGGCACTCACCTTACGAATTCTCTAACAAGAGTCTGATCTGGTGATTTGTCTTGGGTCTGTCATTTCAGGATTGATCTGGGTCTCCCATTTGCCACTTGGGCTTCTCTAGTGGCATAAAGCGAAGGAATCCTTAACCGACGTGATGACCATCCATCTTTTGGGGGTTAGGGTTTTCGTAGTTCACAGCTTTGGTTCCCTGTCCCCTCTGCCATTTTGTACAGGATTTATTCACTGGGGCAACTACAAGATCTGTGATAACCCAACCAATTTAGCAAAGTTCATCAGTATATTATGCTACTAAGTACTTCATTGTTACATAAGCATTCATCAACTAATTCAACAATAAATCATAAGCATGTTTATCAACTAGATAACCGAATCATAACAAGCAACACAACACAAGAGAATGTTGGACACAATGGCCACACTGGGAGGGGGGGTGAATAAGTGTGAGAGGAATTTTAAACTTTTTCTCCTTCAATTAATCAATCAGAGTATATCAAGCATTATGTTTTGAATTACATCATCATAATCATCAATCAAATTAATCATAAGTCATACATCAAGAGAGACACAAGAATATATGTAATTTGAGCTTTATTTATGGTAATGAAAGACTTCAATCTTCTCTATTACAATCAGCACCAACTGATGAAAAGAGCACTAACTCTCATAACAGAACACAACCTGATTTTCTTAGCTCCACCTAAGAAAGGGTTGAGGAGTCCAATCCTAAATTAATAATATTTAATATTAAATACCCTAAATTAATAATATTAAATATTAATATTAATTATTAATATTAATAATTATTAATTATTAACTAAGAAATAATTAATTAAATAATTATGAAAAGTTGAAAGACATGACTTATATTCAAAAGGTGCGAAATGGCTTATAAAGCCTGTTGTCTGTTGAATGCACACCAACAACAGAAATCTTTTGAACTCTTGTTTCCCAAGCGGGAAAGGTGTGGCCTTGGGGGCAAGTAAAGAGCCAAGTGCAGTCACCTGATCCCAACTCCTCCATTTAGGCTAACTCCTAACGAAGCTAAGGGGGGTGGTCCCCATTAGAAGAAAATCTATGGTTTTTAGTCTACGAAAGAAAAGACTAAAACTAGGAGTTAATATGAAATAGATAAAATTAATCATTACCAATTACTGCAAAAAAGAATTAACCTTAGCAACACTTTAACTTAAATTAGATACACAATATTCAATGACACATTGCGAGATTCAATTATGCAAAAAGAACAATATAGACCAGTGCCAAAATGAAAAGAGTGCTTGCAAATGTGGGTTGCTAATGTAGTCTCAATGAAAGTATTGCAGTGTCTCGGTTGGTAAATTTTCGATAATTAAATGAGTAATTAAGGGCGTGGGTTAATTGTGGGTTTGGCCCAACAAGTCAAGTCCCTTCGAACTGAGTGCTAAAGTGATAATACCAAGTGTCCAACAGGGCGAGGATGAACCTGCTTGGAGTAGCCCCCGAACTCTGTAGTGATTACCCTTTGCAACCTCCCGAGATCTTGAGAAAATGACTTGTGTGGATTTTCCTATTAAATCTAGTAACTTGTATCCCTTTCTGATACAGCCAACTGATCAGACAAGGTACAGCGGTGTAAAGCATACGAGGAAAGAATCTTGGTTTATTTTATTAGAGGCGCAACAGTAAGTTGCAAATTTTATTAACAAACCACGCTCTCCGATAGAGAGTGCTCTTGATCCACCTTATGGTGAGATTCAAGAGTCTTATCTAATCTATTATGCTAGTGCAATGCAGAATGCTCTCCGATAAAAAGTGCTCTTGACTTGTCTTATGACAAGTTCAAGAGTCTTTAGGTTCTTTTTATGCACTAAGTTAGGAGACGAGAGAAATAAAATACTACTAATGCAAAAAATATGTTATACAAACTTATGCGTCACTTTTCTGATCAACCTCCACTAATCGGCAAAGCCTTTGGGTGGAGGTGAGAGCATAATTCGTGGCGACGAAGAATGGTTTTATCTCTAAGTTACTTTTGCAAAAAAGTAAAACATTGATTTAAACAGAAAATGTGAAATAAGTATACACCCTGCACTAAAAAATGAGTGTGTGAAGTGATGGGGTTAGAAAAAACAATCTCACGAAAAATGACACAAGACGCAAATCCCCCCAGGGGGAATGGGATGGGTGTTGGTTACCCCATTGCTCTCGTTTAATTCTTTTACAAATTTTTATGAAGAAAAAGGAGTGCTTCTTAGTCCAATAAACTTGGATCTAAGAGCTTGCAATGATGGATTTAGAAACTATATTAAAGTGGGTGTCCATCGGCTTGTTCTGAGGCCTCCTTGATGTTCTTGGTCACTCCAAAACTTCCCTTTTATGCGCAGCCCTGCTAAAAACCAGCGAGCTAACAATGTTATAAAATGATGGGAAAGACAATGCAAAAATTTAAAAATTTTGTACTTACATTTTTTTTTTTGAAATTTTTGCATGTAAGTACAAATTCCTAGCTTAGATCTAATGAATGATAAACTTCTTTTATAACAATCAGATCTAACTAATTAGAAATGCCTAAAGAATGATAGATCTAAACATTAAGCATGAAGGAATAGGTCTACTTCTTAAGCAAAGCAAAAAAGATAAAAGAAAGGGGAAGAGATAGATGGGGAAATTCAAGCCCTTGCTTGATCCTTTTTGTTGATGGCCTTGGAGTCCTTGCAACAAATTGCATTAATCTTGTAAAGGTACCAAAGGGAAGAGAAGAGACAGCTGAGTTCCAATCCCCCTTCGAATCTATGACCTGCAAAACTATGAGACAATACTTGCACAACAATATTAGATCTAGTGTGTATGAAAACAAGAAATCAAAAGAACCTCAATACAACTAAGTATATTTGGTTACTTTCCTACCTCTTGAAAGCAAAGCACAAGTAAACAAATTAACCACCGTAAATGTTTACCCTACATGTTTTAGAATAACCTTCTAAGCTAGATCCATCAATAATATTAGCAAATAAAATCAAACTTCTACAATGTCACCTCATAGCACAAGCATTCATTCAAGTGCACATGGTAGACCTCCAAAGTCTTCAACTTTATTCCTTAAAATCTTGGCAGCATTACAATAGGCAGAGGTCCCTTCCATCCATCAAGAATGAGGAAGAAGGGCCTCTATTTATACAAAAAACCAAGCCCCAGGGGGGAATTTATGAACTAAAGATCATGCCGGAGTTAACTGAGTTGAAGTGAAGAGTTGATTGACACCTCTCTCACTTAACTCACCATTAGCCTCCTAACACACCCAATCACTGCCAAATCATCCAATCAAACCTATCAGCTTCCTTCACTTATGCGTGAGTTTTCTTCCACGTGAGTCGCACAGCATGTGAAGGGATAATAAAAGAGGCTCGATACCATACTGAAATATATTAAACATAATAAACCAACCCACGGTTTATTTTATGAGTGACGTGGATGAGGGGAGGTCCCCACCTTCAACTAGCTCACGACTTCCCTTCACTCCAAAAAATACGATGTCAAACCTCCCCATATGAGGGCCCACACTCCATGCGCGAGCTTCATATGGGTGATGTCGCTTCATACCAACTCGCAATCTTCATAATGCTTAATGTATTATTAATAAAAAAAATACACCATGGTTTTCTTTAAAACTCACTACATGGATGAAGGGCCCACTCGTTACCTTGCTTGGTATGGTAGCGTGAAACTTGAACCATTCGTTACCTCCACTTAACCAAAGTTTGATTGGTCATGGTTTTTAAAATTAATATTTTAAGTGGAGAGGGTCCACTCAATCCCACTCACCACAATTTAAGCTAGCTTGAGCCTTCACCATGTCACCTCTCCTTCACGTCATCCTCCATTTATGTGCCAAACTTCAAAGTTAAACCAAAGTTCTATGTGCCAACTTACTTGAAGGGAGTCGTAACTCAATGGGGGACCCATGCCAAGTCATCCCCACAATTAAAAAACAAATTTTGACTTTGAATTTGACTTTTTTAATATTTGGACGTTAGTGCATTTTGTCCAAATTTAGAATTAAAATGCTATTATGATGCTCTGTTAGCCAAATGATGCCTTTCGGGATGCTTCAGCTAGCTTAAACATAGTGAAAGTGACCCATGGGGTAAAGATGTTGCTCTAGGCTTGAAAATGATCCCAACCATGCCGAAAATAGACTCCAGATCACACATTTTTTACATTTTGAAATTTTCCATTTAAACCATTAAAAAATGGATTAAAAAACGGAAAAAAAAAATATTTTTCTCGGAATCAAACGAAACCCTAGGGGGACCTAGTACATGTTCATACGACTCAATCGAAATGCCTAGCATGATGAAAAACATTGACATGAAGGGTCTAATAACCTCCCAAGAGCGAAACACCAAGACAACTACCCCAGCTTTGGAGGTGTGAGTGAAAAACTCATAAATTATTAGTCGTTTATTCAACAACCAATAATAACTAACGAAAAAAACACTCTGGGCTAGTCGGCTTGATGCTTCAGTCTGGGAAGCGGAGCCTTTTATAAGAAGTTAAATCCTAGGGCATTTTTTAAAACTTCCCCAAGGGGGTATGAACATGTATTTACAAAAAACTTCAAACAGACTCCCAAAAAAAGGCTGACGGACTTCTGAACTCTGACCACGAACAAGTGTACTTTTTCACTACTCTGGCGGCTCGCCGAAAAATCCACCAAGAGCAAAATTAGTGGATAACAAACCCCAAAGCAATGTAATTGTAAAATATCATCTTATATCTTTTATTATTTACGTTATATTTCATTCATGAAATATTTATCTTATTTACATTGGGTTTTCCCGTAAGAAAACAATTCTTTATTGTTTCAGTGGTATCAGAGCCAATTTGATTCTGGCTTGTGGCCAAAATTGTCAAGGCTTCCTTGAATTAGGTCTTTGACCTTACTCAAAAGAAAGAGAGAGTTAAAAAAAAGGTTAGAAAAAGTAAAAAAAATAGTACAAACAAAGAACTAAAAGAAATAAAGAGAAAAATAAAATATAGAAACCACACATGGTTTCTTAAAAAAACTATACACGGTTTCTTTTCCAACAACTAACAATACATAACTTAAATATTACACAAATATTGTTATTAATTATAATAACATTATTATTATTGTTATTGTTATTGTTATTATAGTTATTAATTTTAATAACTATTGGGAAAACAAACAAAAAAAGGGAAAAAAATCAAAAGGGATTAATAATTATTATTTTGAAATAATAATTATGTTTGGAAAAGGAAAAGGTTATTTAACCTAATAAGAAGAAGACAAGAGGTTCTAGTCAAAGGAAGTGTAATGTTCCGTTTTTGATAAATAGGGAATTGACTAAGGACCTTTAATATCGGGAGCATATTAGGACAATTATTCAATCATAAGTATAGTAAAGAGGGCCATCAAAGTTATTATCATAAAGCATGCGAAGCATGCAGGCCTTATTTCTTCAGTCTTAAAAGTCAACGAGAAATTAGAATTGCATGCATGCAAAACTAAAGCACAAACCCTAAAAGTGTCATGCAAACCTAAAAGTACTTGCTAAGCTATTTAAGAAGGGTTATTAGACCAAAAAAGATATCTATGATTATTGTTGATTGATTTTGGAGTTTTGAGCAGCATCACCGCGTGCAACCGCGACAGTTGGGGTTGAAGAGGGCGTCTTCAGCTAACGAGGGTTCGACAGTGAGATATATGCCCTGGTCTCCTTTAGGGTAGGCCATTCAGGTCCACCATCAATTCTTTATCTTATCTATCCATATACAGCTATCTGGCACCATCAAAATATTGTTGCAGGTCCATCCGTGCAGCTGAGGGAATTTAGCTGGAAAACCCCAAAGCATTCGCTGGGTCTTTGAATCCCAGTTTTTCCTTCATATCTTGGCATCAGCTTCATCAGTAGGGTCTACTATCTTGAGTGACTGTCAGCTTCTCATTCGCTCATCCAGAGCATCTACCAGCAGATCTGAGCAATTGGAAGGCGTGAGCAGCAGAACAAGAGATCAATTTGCTAACTAGGTCAGAGGGGTCCAAACTCATGCATGCTCCGACCATTCTCTCTGTCGGTGGCAGACTCACATCTCAGCAAACTTTCAGCTCCATCTGACACTCCTTCCATAAAAAACGTCACATTCAGTGTAGAGGAGGATTTCCTTGTTGTTGGGCAATAACACCGAAGGAAAGGAGCACCATTAGCCCACTTATCCGGAACTTTTGCATGCAGCTATCTCTGGAGTATTATCAGTCGAGTTATCAGTGGTAAGTGTTAAATTGCTTTCTACAAAACCCTAGCCCTAATTCATCTATATTTTAGGGTATTTTTGCATGGCAATTTTGCATGCATGGTTATTTCGTATTTTTGCACAAGATTGAGTATACGAGTCAGCATTATACATAGTATAAGTAGAATATCAGTATTTGGGATATTACAGTGGTATCGGAGCATGATCTTTGCCAGTTGTGGGCACATAGCAATTGAATAAAAGTGCATGTTGATGCATGCTTGTACATGCTAAAGCATGTCAGTGATGTTAGTGAAGTGCATGTCAATGATGTTGGCGAAGTGCATGTCAAAACAAAGGTTTTTCTTTGCCAACTTGTGAGAACATGAAGACAATGAGAAGGATCTTGACTAGAAATTTGCAGAGGTTAGCAACACTTCAACACTTGCCTTGAAATCAGGAGTATCTAGCCTTGGGTGATGAGGTATGTGCAACATTGTCCTTTCAAGATTATTACACCATCAAGTTCGGGAGCCAGCCCAAGGATTTGGATGAGGATCTCCTTACAGGCATAGTTGGGCGAGTGAAGAAAGATGAGCATGAAGTATAGGTTGTTGGTGAGATTGATTTGGAGTTAATAGTACATGCTGAGGATGTGCATGAGGAGATAACATTAGAGCCATCCCGTGAGTCTAGCAACACAAGCACATTCGCTAGTCAAATTGTGGACAAGTCGTGTGATGAGATGGAGTTGGTATACTCTTCAACACCTACATCAGGAGTCCAGACAGTTATGACCGGCGAAATACATGAGCTACAAGGCAATGAGCACAATAGTCGAGACAGTGGGCAATCGCACATGGAGGTTGGGGAGAGTTTATACAGGCATGAGATAGAGCTTCCAGATGATATTCACCGAAAGAAGATTGATCGTGTTAAAGAAAGAATTCTAGCAATGAAAGAGAGGACCAAGATACTCCGAGACACCATAGTACAGCGAGATGTTGAGCTTACAGTTCTTCAAGTTGTATGTACCGAGTCAGTGGTCAGGCTTTCTAGTATTGAAGAGCAGTTTATTTCCTTGATGGGGCAGCAGAAGAAACATAGTATTGATTTCAAAGCAGTCCTCTTCAGGAGTACATAGACAAGGCTTGCAGTAGCTTGAGTCCACATTTGCATAATGGCAGATGGTTTTTATAGGTTGGCCAGGATCGAGAAATTGGGCAGTAGTATATGAGCATTCCAGTTGAAATCAGAAAGGCAGAATGTCAGCTTGGTAGGATTATTCCTTGTGATGGTGATTATGGACAAGGTCCTTTTTGAGGGTTGGATTGGAGAGAGATTAAGAGTTGGTGTCCTAGTGTGTAATGTCCTCTTTTGCCTAGGCATTGAGGACCAACCCGCTAACCTATGTGATTCCTGTGGGTTCGAGCGGGTACTGATAGTCAGGGAATCAGCTGAAGACTGATGCCATCTACAGAAGATCTAGGGCATCAATATTATATCACCATTGGGTCGAAGAGGGCCACCAGAGCCAAAGGCCACCTGCATGCATGACATTTGAGCATTATTTAATGAGGCATGCACCTGATTAAGTCTCCATGCGCATGCATGCAAGTCAACTGCAAATTAGAAGTTAAACTAACCTAATTAGGTCAAAAGTTAGGGTTTTCGCAGTAGAAAGTTATAAAAGAATGATAAAGTGAATGGAGAAGATACTTATGTGATAATTGATTTGTGGAGTCGAATTGGAGAGCTCGGCGAGCTAAGTTGGGGTTGAGCGCATGCTCAGCTAACTGGTGTATTTTGGCAGCAAAATCTATATGCCCTAGTTCATCATCAGGTTGGATCATATAGGTTCAGCACTAGTTCATCATCAGGTTACATTCAACAGTTATTCCAGGATGTTGATTATTCATCCAGCCAGAGGTTGATCATCCATCATCATCAGAGGGTATTGTAACCCTAGTACACATCATCCAATCTCCCAGCAACAGCTTATTTATTTGATCTATATACCGGTATGTACATGCATTGATTTCTCCTATTTTATAGCATCTTAGTATTTTTCTAGGGCACATATTTGCATGCAACTGCATGCATGCAAAGTTCGGGTTTTGCTTTCCTATTTGATTCTACAGTATACCCATAAACAGGAAAATATCAGTTTGGAATATTACAGTGGTTTGGAAAATTGGGCAGCAGTATATGAGCATTCCAGTTGAAATCAGAAAGGCAGAATGTCACCTTGGTAGGATTATTCCTTGTGATGGTGCTTATGGACAAGGTCCTTTTTGAGGGTTGGATTGGAGAGAGATTAAGAGTTGGTGTCCTATTGAGTGGGCGATTCTTGGGAAGACATTCCCAACCAAGGGTATAGTCCCACAAGACCCTTGGGGTATTTGGGATGAAAGATGCACAAGTTTGCATTGGGATCCAGGTGGAAGACCTTATGAGGGATGGATACAATGTTTACGGATGGGGTTAATTGGGAGTCTACAGGATGCTCCTTGTGTCGATACTACGCAGAGTAGCGGTGGATGCATTTTGACCTCTGTAATTCTCAGATTGATTTGGGACCCTGGGATTACAGTGATTGGCAGTTTAGTGATTTGGATCCATATTCTCGCCCAACACCCGCGAGATCCCTCAAAATTAGGAATGGTCAACCTGCCCACAATTTTCTGTAATTCATAGTTCTAGGAAAACCCTTTGTTAAAATTCCTTGGTCGGTTCCTGCTCCTCATAATGCAGAAGTCTAAGAATGACATAGTTGAATGGAACTCATCTCCTAAATCCCTATAATCGTGTAGATAAGCCCCAAATGGTTCACTAGGTTTTGCTGGCATGACTGGTCCTGCAACAACATTCTCCAGAAAGTGAGGCATGGTAGGTCTGGAAGGTTTATTGTATATATGAGGAGTGTTCTACATATTAGTGTATGCATGTTTCCTGCTGCTACTGGTAGAACCTCTATCCAGTAGTGGAATAGGCAGACTGTTACGAAATTCTAACCTGTCCTCCTCCTCCCTTGTTCCCTTTCCTCTCTCAGAGTGTACTCATGTTGGGTCGATATCTAAATTTATATCCTCTAACTGAATATCTTCGAATTCCATATCCTCTGTGTACCTACCCTTCCTCCTTCTATAAGTCACAAAAGTAGCTTCTTTGGGATTCATTTACTTTTCATGTTCAAGCCCACAATTGGCAAGGAACATGCCCTGATACCACTGTAATATCCCAATTGATATTCTACTGTACTTTGATAATATGTTTGTTGTTCAGATACTCAAGTTGTGCCAGAAAGATGAATAAAATGTGCATGCAAAAAGTGTTGTGCCAAACAGCCCTAAAAATAGCTGATCTGGAGAGATAATAGAGCAAAGACTTTAGTAAGAAGAGATACACATACCACTGATAAAAATGCTGATATTTTGTCAATAGATAAGATGCATGCAGTTTATGTCGGAAAGATAAGAAGATAGTGCTCCTCTCTAGCAGTTGACGCCCAGCTAAAATATTGTTGATCTGGAGAGATAATAGAGCAAAGACTTTAGTAAGAAGAGATACACATACCGCTGATAAAAATGATGATATTTTGTCAATAGATAAGATGCATGCAGCTTATGTCGAAAAGATAAGAAGATAGTGCTCCTTCCCAGCAGTTGACGCCCAGCTAAAATATTGCCCTCCTTCTGATGATCTTGAAGTTTTTGAGGAAGTAAGTGTTCGTTGTGCTGAAACTTCCTATGAGTGATGGTTTAGGCCTCCCGGAGAGATAAGGACATGAATGTGGAAGATTAGACTCTTTCAAGCCACCTAGTGAATTGATTTGTTGGAGGATGGATGACGTCCTCTCTCCTCACATTTTTGCTGCTACTTGCTCCAGATACGCAAACCATGGACTGATAATCACCCAGTACAATGTGGTGAGTCTGTTGGGAAGGATAGTGATGACATGCAGAAGAAAGGCTAAGAGTCCGAGTCCCAGCGAATTATTCTGGGGATTTCCAGCTGTTCCCCAGCTGCAAAACATGAACCTGCAATAAATATCTCTCTATATGTTGGATCACTGAGGAAGAATGAATATGGTGAATAACTGAGGATAGACTTGGATGATCTATCCCGAAGTGATTAGGGCAGATAAATTTCGTTGCCGAAACCCCTTGCTAGCTGAAGACCTTCGTCTCCATCCCCAACTTGCTGCTGCGACACTTGTTGCTGCTGCTCTAGAAACCAAACTCAATAATAATAATCATAGATGTCCCTTTTGGTTCAATGACCCTTCTTATATCGCTTAGCATGTACTTTTAGGGTTTGCATGTCAGTTTTAGGGTTTGCGCTTTACTTTTGCATGCATTCAATTCTAATTTCTCGTTGATTTTAAGCCTGAAGAAGTAAGGCTTTCTTTACCATACTGATGACTTAATACTGAATGAATGCTCTGTTCTGCTCCTGATATCATATGTCCTCAATCAATTCCCTTTTCCTGTAGTACTTGCTCGAACCTATGGGAATTAAATAGGTTAGCGGGTGTGTTTGGTGCTTAAGTAGAAGAGGACATTACAATCTGGAATTCCCTTTCCCTTCTAATAATCGAGATCACTACCATTTCAACGAAACCAACCAACAATTTACGCACTCTTTAATCAACTCATTAATAAATTTAAAACTGACCAACGAGACAATTACAACACTTTCACATCACAACAACACTATCTGGCTCCATTAGCACTAGTCTATTTTGCATCAATCATGCATTTACTTTTCTACTATCTAAGTTAATTCATGTGTTGAATGGAATGTTTCTTTAAAATTACATGTTATTGATCGATATTATTTGCAAAAGTCTTGTTCTCAGTAATCTTTTTAATCTCCTAAAGTAGCTTTTGTTATCATAGATTAACAACCTTAGATTATTTTCATAGGGACCACCCCCCTTGGCTTCGCTAGGAGAAAGGCTAGATGGAGGAGTCAAGATGAAGTGACAGCACTTGACTCTTACTTGCCCCCAAGGTCGCACCCAGTGGCTTCAATATTTCTGCTACGTGACCCGAGATGCGAATGAGGCAGCAACGAGTAGAAAAATATTGTAGCAGCAATGAAGTCGAACTCACCAAAAGAGAACTTGTCTCATCTAACTCCTTTTTATGTTTGCAACACAAAGGCATTCAGCTCATCGGTTCTTCTACAGCAATATTGGAAATACCATGTCCTAAGGACTCTTGTGACAACCAGAAATAGACCTCGATTTCTGATTGATTAACCACCTTTTAATTCTCTATGAATTTCTCTTCTTTGACTGGAAGTGTGCCCTCCCTTCATGACAATGATTCAAGTCTGAAACTTTCCTTGGCAATATGAACAATCTTTGACATGTACAGGAACTATTTCTCTGAGAAATATTCAGACTCCATCTACTGGTGCGCCCTATTTAAGAAATGATGAAGGAACTCAATCAACCAAAGCGCCCCCTCTAAAACCATAGAAATATTTAAAATTTAATGGTGGATTTCTCCACAAAATCTAGCTAGACCAAATTTATTGCACTGGTGAAGCAAAGATCAGTAAAGGGTTTCAAATCCTAACCAAGGAGCTTTAGCTCTCAAAAACCCAATGACCAAATAGAATGAGGAGATGAGAGGTCACTCAGGTCACTCCTTTTATAAATTAATTTTGGCCCTGTTGCCCACCTATTTCGACTAGGTGGCAACTCCATGTACATGAAGTGTACATAATTATACCTTGGAAAAATCTGAGGATTTTTTCACTTCTGCAGGGCAATTGCCCCTTTGTAAAACGAAATGTCCGCTCCCCTGCATGGGAAAATTAATGTAATTTTATGTACTAGTATGGATCATATGATACGGATGCCACACCATGGAACTGGTTGTTAGGGAAGTCCCCTCATCGAGTGTTTTTCCCTTTCCAATTGATCTTGTTGAACAAACGAGTTTAATCGGTTTGGTTTTCACTCAAAATCCTCCAAAGTGGTGACGGGCGTTCTACCAGTCAAGTCCATGAGATGGCTAAGGCTTTAAAGTGTAATTCATGACCATGCTAGACATTTGTCTAGAGTCTTGCGGAGTTTCCTTATGTTTTTGAATTTTTATTAATTTTTTCCAGTTAATTAATTCCACCCCTTGGTGGTTAATTGACTGAGTTTTGATGTAATGATGTAATTGCTCAAGCATGGCATTTTGTAATAGGGGCTATGAATGCAAAATAAAATTGCCATGAAACCCCCTAAGCCATTGCTTCGAGTCCCATGTCGTTCTGATAAGCGGTTGAAGAGATAGACCAATTTTGATAAGGAGGGGTCTATCTCCCCTAGGGAAATTTTTAATTTTCCTAAGTCAAAAATTCATATTATTTGATTTTGAAGGAAAAAATCAAATAATGCCATGGTAAATTTGTTTGGGGGTTGTTAAGCCTAGGAAAATTTATTTCATAATTTTTCCACCCCCCCATGGCCTAGATCTAAATTTTTCAAGTTTATTTTTAATTTTTCCTAAAGTCTAACTTGGAAAAATTTAAAAATTAAATTGGAGAATTAAATCTAAGGTGAATTCTATTTAACCTAAGTCTAAAGGTTGAAATTTTATTATGGAGCAAATGGCCAGGTCAAAGCTAAGTTAGAGGAAATCTAAGGATGAATGAATGGCCAAACCCTTGCTAAAAAATAGAGGGGCGTCAAGCTAGAATGAAGGAAGCACCTTCATTTTTAGAGAAGGCGTCATAACACTTGAAGACTCCACCAAATTTGGGGGGCGCTAGCTCTAAGGTAAAACCCCCAAATTAGAGGGACGCTAAAACTTAAATGGAGGGCGCTACCATTGTGGAGATAGGCGCTAAGATGAAGACCCACCAAAAAAGAGGGGAAGGCGCCATATTTGGTGAAGGGCGGCCACATATTTAGAGGGCGGCCAAGTTAAAAGGGACGTCCACCATTTTGAAGGCGCCACATCAAACTAGAGGAGCGCTCCAAGTTTAGTGAGGGCGCTATCAAATATGAGGACGCCAATGTATTTTGGAGGGGCGCTAATGCAAATTAGAGGGCGCCACATTTGGAGGGCACCACGTTTTTGGAGAAGTCAAAGCCAAGTTTGGAGGCGTCCAGCCATATGTGGAGGAGGGCCCACGTTTTTACCTAAAAGATAGATCTAAGGGTGGATCTTTGGTCAAAGACCTAGATCTAAGGGTGAAAAATGCTCAAGACGTGGATCAAGCTCCTAGCCATTGATTGAAAATTCATCCAAGGGTGGAGATTGATTGAGAGGAATGCAAGGCCAAAAACCTAGATCTAGTGGTGGAAATTTAACCTAGATCTAGATCTAATCTCAGCCATTGATCTTCAAGGGGTTGGGGGTCTCCCTCAACTATAAAATGGGGGCCTCACTCCCTCATTTCTCATGCTCTCTCATGCTATTGTTATGCTGCCGGATTGTCTACCCACTCTTTTCTCAAGCTCTCTTCTTGTTGTAATCTTATTGCCCTAGTTGGGCCACATAATACAAGTAAAGCTTTGGAGGGATATTGTGCTTCATTTTCTACTTTCATGATCAACTTTGTGAGGTAATTTGTACATGGTATAGCTTTGTATTTTTGCTTTTGTCTAGTTAGCTCTCCACAAAGTATTTTGTGGAGAGATTAGAAAGTAGAAGTATTTCTGCTTTCTTTTGTGAATTGTTTAACGCTTGCTTCAAAGTATTTTGCAGGGATCGTTGAGCATTCTCCTCTAGGCTTAGCATTTTTGCAGAGTTACATTTTATTGCAGGTTTTCCAAGCAAGGGCATCTCTCCAGGGCATCATTTTCTGCAAATTTTCAATTCGGCCATCTACTTTCAGCCTGTTTTTGACAGGGCTTATTTCACTGTTTAGTGGATACAAGCTTTGTTTTAGAGCCCTAACTTCATATACATCTATTAAACTTGTTTTTTTTGCTGTTCTAGTAGTGTTTAGGTGGCTGGAAACTCAGTTTCCAGCCAGTCTTGAGCTCTATGCAAAAATAGCTCTTTTCCTGAATACTCGTGGTATCAATTGATCCGCTTCTGCGGTGAAAGAGGTCGGTCTGAATTGGTTTACCCAAATCTCTAGAGCCGAACGCCAGTTCCTTCAGGAATAACTTATTGCATACCTCTTTGACAAGCATTATTTAGTCTTTTTTGTTTAAAATTTCAATTCGGCCATTTCTGTTTTTGTGTTCTGAAACTAAGTTTTATTCACTGTATAGTGAATATAACCCTTGTTTTAGGGCCCCCATATGTTATATATTAGTATAGGCTTTATAATTTACTGTTTTAGTACCATTTAG
>LPNX010723325.1:937865-953408 GCA_001517045.1 Pseudotsuga menziesii
AGCCACCTATCTTTGTGACAGACCACCATCTCTGTCACAAAGATTATTGTGAGGTTAGTGTAGTTAGTTTCTTTTCACCCACCTATCTCTGTGACAGACTACCATCTCTGTCACAGAGATTGTTGTGCGGTTAAGTATTGTTCAGATTAGTTCAGTTATTTTATTTATTGTCTAAAGGGGAGTAATCATACAACTCACCTACCCGGTGTATCCTCTGTCCACTTGTCATCTCCCTTTAGGGAATTCAAGTTGGATATGAAAAGCAGGGGAAGTGGGGGCTTAGGTAATTAGACTAACTTTTCTTTTCTTGTACTACAATCTTCAACACACATTTATTTCTTGTCCAAGATCAAATACCAGCACCTCCCATAAGGGACATCGCTTGGTGATCTTGTTGATACTTTAAAACTTACTTTGCATCTTAATCATCCAAGTTTAAAATCAACCCTTAAAAATAACCAACAAAACTTCTTAATCTCCTGCTCCTCTACTCGGTTATCACCCTCCGGGGTACTCCGAGATACGACCAGGGGAAAAGGAAGTCGTAGTCTAATAGGCATCCATCTAGAGACTTTTGAATCGATTAAAAACAGTGACTCGAAAGCTGCAAGGGGTAGCAGGCTGGGGACAGTCTATAGGCGCATCGACGTCCTCCTTGTGAGCACCGGGCCATTGGGGATTGACCTGTGAGCTAGGGGTGGGCTTTGCTCCCACCTGTTGAGCGCAACAGCAATCTTTCTTCGGTTTGAGAAGAACTAGATCGGGGTAGTCACACCACCGGTTCTAAAACATAATCAAAGATTCCAACTCTAATAAAATTTATTAAAATTTACCAAGAGACACTGCAAAACGTCCTAAAAACATTGGTCACTACTATTTTGCCTTGCTGTTCAAGGTTTCACTACAAGCACTTTCATTTCATTTTACTGCAAGCACTCCAACAAATTTACTTTCAGTCTCATTTACTTTCAGCTCTATATTTGTTCATGCAGTGAAGGTTCAATATCTGTTTTAAGTGCTTCAAGTAAATCAAGCTTAAAGATTTTTCTTTCCTTTATTTACTGTGGGTTAATAATTTCCATTTAGAGTTTTCTCCTGCTTCCTTTGGTTCATAACTTGTAAATCTTGTATATTGGTTGATGTTGGTGAATTTAGATCAATTGTATATTGCTTAACATCTTGATCCATTATTTATTTGTTCATTCATTTTGTTGTACAAAGCTGCAGTTTAATTTTAATTGAAGTCTCAAATTCATTTGTAAAAATTAAAGTTGCATTTTCTGACTCCATTCTTTAGGCACTGGTTTTCAAAATAAAAGACTGACTGTCATTTAATCTTGCATATTGCATTAGTTTGACTGTCATCTCCTAGAACCTTAGCCTCAGCCTTAATAAAAGATCCCCTTAATTAATCTGTAATTAATTAATAAATCTGGAACATAGTCTTTCCATAGGGACTACCCCCCTTGGCTCTGTTGGGATCTTGCCTAAACGGAGGAGCTGTAGACTGTGGTGACAGTGGTCCCCAGCTCTCGCTTGCCCCCAAGGACACACATAGCAGATTGTGACTTTCCTGCGTCTTAAAGTGTGAATTAGGCGGCAACAGGCCCTAAATCAATTTTCTCTTGAAAATGAATAAATTAATCTTATAACTTTAAGTTCACTTTTATTATCTAATGTCAACTTAAAAATATAACATTTGGGCCTAAGTTGACATTAAATAATAATGTATCCCCTCACAATGGCCAAGCTATGGTCTAAGGGGAATAATTAAACCACTAAGCCTCTTTCTGCTTTTCTAGCAAGAAGGGGACATTACACACTACCACACACATCATCTTGCACATTAGCATCCCTCCAACCCAGTTGGTCAACTACTCTTTGATCATTGTAAGACATAGAATTGATAACGCTACATATTAGTGCCATGAAGTTTGGAAACTTCGTCAAAGGCCTACTCTCCCTCAATGTGCTCCTAGGAGCCTTCTCCTTCTCCTGAGCATCCATTAATGTCATGTCGGACCAACTAGGTCTCCTAATAGAATTGGAAGGGGATGACTGTATCTTCTCATCAAAAGGTTGACTCCCCACATTGGAATTCTGTGAACTCTACTCACCCTTCGGAGCCTTCTTCTCCTTATCCTCTACCACTAATATCAATCCAAGATCCAAGATTCCCTTGGATCCAACTGTAGGTTTTCTTTGCAACCTATACACCCTACCCTCTTTAACATCAAGAACTTGTGTTGAGTCTATACAAAATCCCTTTGACAGGAAAAGAACCTGACCACTCTCGATAGAGATGGCGTATCCACTATCATTTTGAGATCCAGAAGATACAACACATCAATCACCTCCAAAGATTCTCCTGGCTCTAGCTGGAACTTAAACTATCCCAACCCCATCTACACGACACTTGACACAAGTGCCAAGATCCACCTGCAGATTTGAGTCTGTCTTCGACAAACGAGTGAACAACTCATGTGTCATCGTCATGTTCTCTGTCCATGTAGAGAAGAAATACAACCAACACCTGGAGCTCAAATCTATTGCTACCTTGTCGACTTCGCTTCTCCTTTGGATTGAATAGATCTCAAGCTGAAATCCCTTCCTCACTTATCAAAGATCTCCGTGCTAGCTTCCCAAAATTCCGCCAACCTTCCAACAAAATATTTTTGTTGCCCGGACTTTGCTAGTCACTGCCTGAGGTTGCCCACAACCTGCTGCTACCTCCAGGGGTCTATCAGGGGATGGCTGAGCTTTCTGCTTGCTACTCAATTATTTTTCTGAGTTGCCCGAGTTTTCTGGGTTGTTTCCCAACTCCTTTTGGCTGCCTGACCTCTTATCTAAAGTACTCAACCCATTCTAACATGCCTAGAGGCTTCCTGCTTTCTCTACGACTTGCCTGGCGACTCTTCTAATGGCCCTATGCCCCAGTGACCACTAGCAACAGCTTGCAGTTGCACTCGACACCTACCACTTGTAACAACTAACCTTCCCTGTGGCTGTCGACTTTTCTCTACGTCGTCGCTCTTCTCCATTGCCCAACTCCATGCATGGCCCTATCTTACTAGTTGTTACTCCCACTGCCTTCTCCTCTACTATGTCTGCCCGACCACGGAACTGTCGTCCCACAACCACCTTTAGGCGGAGTCTTCCTCTCCGCCCTATGGCTCTCTTTGTCATTTTCTTGTCTACTAACACAGAAACCTGTGGCTGCTACTCCCCTATCAACCTATGCCCGACTTCTTTTATGTTGCCTCTTCACCTACAGTTAGCTCCTAGCCCACTCTACCACACTTTTCCTCTTGTTGCCCAACGTAACTCCTAGCTTAACGTGTCTCTGCATCCACTCCACCCGATTATGCCTTCCGCTACCTCTGCTCTCTGGGCTTCACATCCCTTCTCTGTTGGCATTTTGGTTGGTGGTCATGGCTGGCTTCTACTCTTTAAACGCGTCGGCCTCCTTTCTCCCTACCTGACCCACCTCTATGGCTTGACAACTCAAACTGCTCGCCCAACTATACTGTCGGTTGATCCACGCTCACACTTGTGGATCCAACACTTAGCTTTCACGCAATTGTTACATCTTGATCCACATCAATCACTCTACAACACACTCGGTCGTCAGTTGTACGGATCGTACGGTGGTGGTATGGCCCATACAATGGTCATATGATTGTTCCTTTATAATTTTTTTAAAACTCTTCATTAAACGATTTCCTCTTCAGAGCAAGCCTGGCACGTGGATTCTACAAGAAATAAGGCATAGATTACGAAGAGACATACGCACCCATAGCGAGATACACTTCCATCAGATCTGTACTTTCCTTAGTCGTAGTAATGAAAAGGAAGATACACCAGATGGATGTCAAGACAACTTTCTTGAATGGTGTAGTTAAAGAGGAAGTATATGTGCAGCAGCCTCTAGGGTTTGAGACACATGACAGACATACTCATGTGTGCAACTAAAAGAAGGCCTTGTACGGTTTGAAACAAGCACCCAGGACGTGGTATGGCTCTATAGTGTCTTCTAAATGGATCTACAAGATCAAGCATGCAGCAGACAGAAGCATTGAAAAATACAAGGCAAGATTTGTAGCACATGGCTTCTCCCAGAAATAAGGCATAGATTACGAGGAGACATTTGCACCTGTAGCAAGATACACTTCCATCAGATCTGTATTTGCCTTAGCTACAGTAATAAAATGGAAGATACACCAAATGGACGTCAAGACAACTTTCTAGAATGGTGTAGTTGAAGAGGAATTATACGTGGAGTAGCCACTAGGATTTGAGACACATGACATACACTCATGTGTGCAAGTTAAAGAAGGCCTTATACGGTTTGAAGCAGGCACCCAGGACTTGGTATGGCAAGATGGATAGTTTTCTGATGAGCTTGGGCTTTACCAAGAGTAAAGCAGATTGCAACCTCTACTTCAAGGTTGTGGGTGGAAAAACTAGTGATACTACTACTTTACATAAATGATATGTTCCTAACAGGTGAGGATGAGCTCATTGCAGTAACAAAGAGGAGGCTGGTCGTAGACTTCGACATGAAGGACCTGGGGATGATGCACTACTTCTTAGGTCTAGAGGTGTGGCAGAATTCTGATGGGATATTCCTTAGTCAAGGGAAATATGTAGTAGAGATTCTGAAGAGATTGGGAATGATGGACTATAAGGCCATTACCACACCCATGGCATCTAACCTGCAGTTGTTGTATGATCCTACTTCAAAAATAGTTGATGCCACAATATATAGATAGATGATTGGGTTGCTGATGTACTTGACCAACATGAGGCCAGACCTATGCTTTGTTGTGAACACATTGAAGCAGTTTTTGACAAATCCAAGATGTGTTCACCTAGTTGCTGCAAACCATGTACTAAGATACCTGAAGGGTACAATTGAGTATGGGCTCAAGTATGCGATGGATCAAAAGATTAACCTACATGGTTATGCTGATTCGGATTGGGCAAAAAGTGCACAAAGAGGAAGAGCTCTTCATGATGCTGCTTCAATTTGGGATTTGGTTTGATCTCCTGGTTTAGCATGAAGCAATCAAGCGTGGCAATGAGTATAGCCAAAGCAGAGTATATTGCAGCTTGTTCAACTAGTTGTGAGGCAGTATGGCTTCGGAATCTACTGTCATATTTGTTTGATCTCGAGTTAGAGGTAACTTGTATCTTCTGTGACAACCTGATTTGTGTGAAGTTGTCTGAGAATCCAGTGTCCCATGACAAGGCGAAGCATATTGAGATCAAGTATCAGTATATGGTGCAGAGAGGAGCAGTGAAGCTCTAGTATGTGGCGACAAACAAGCAAACAGACGCTGTGTTGACGAAGCCGCTTGCAAGAGTGAAGTTCAAATACTTCAAGGAGAAGCTTGGTGTTATCGATATCGATGTTCCTCGAAAGAGGGAGCGATGTGACATGTTCGGAAGACACAGGTGTACCTAGGTTGCTCTCTACATGTCAGGAAGACGCTGGAGGTTTGGGTTGCTCTCCACTAAGTGGAAGACGCATATGCTCCTAGGCTGCTCTCCACATGTCGAGAAGACACATGTGGTATGAAGGTTGTAATAGATTTGGGCTGCTCTCCACTGGGTGGAAGACACAAATGTTCTTGGGCTACTCTCTACATGTCTGGAAGACGCAAGATGTTCCTGGGTTGCTCTCGACATGTCAAGAAGACGTAGGTTGACTGAGGGACGTAATACATCTAAGCTTCTCTCTACATGTCAGGAAGACAAAGGATCCTCCTGGGTTGCTCTCCACATGTCAAGAAGACGCAAATGTTCCTAGGCTGATCTCCACTATAAATGGTGCCTAGGTTGGGCACCAAAAATATTGTGATGTTCTTGTGGTTTTCTTGTGTATGTGTTTATGGCATGTTGGCTAAGTAACATAACAAGTCAAGTGTAACCACGTAAGCAACACACACATGATAACAAGTCCAAGTGTAGGTTGGGCAAGGTTGTTGGGCATGGTTGACCTAAACGACAAGTAGCTCATGATGGAAGGTATGGACATGGGATGAGCGAAGAGGCATAGTCCACCACCGAGTAAGTATGAGTGACCAAGTTGCATTGTCACACCACAGCTAGGGACCAAAGAGAAAAATTTGGGCACCGAAGGGTGCATGCCCTAGGGTTGTGACAAGAGTGTTTTGGGAATTTTTTTTATGTAATACATCTTTTAATATACTTTGACGCATATATATTAAAAAACATGCATAATGCCAAATTATCTATAGAAAACATGAGAACATAGATCTAACCATTTAGTAAACATATAACATCAATCATCTTGTAAGTATAACTTATAATATTTTCATCAAATGATCAATCATTAAACACATCAACCTTCATGTTTCAACATGTAATATTTTCCATCAACGAACCCTAACAGATAACATCAACCACGAACTGGAACTAAGCATCATATTCATTACCAAAAAGTTGTAAGATGCAATCAACAATTTAATTGCTTCCACAAGCACCTGTACTAAAAAATGACCAACATACATTTGATACCAAACAAGCACCTATACTAAAAAATGACCAACATACATTGCTTCCACATATTGTACTTGCCAAAGAACCTCTGGCTGGCTTCCAACATACTGTTGGTTAAACAGGCAATATATACAAGTCACAAATTTAGAAAAATATACCATAACGGAGTAAAATGCTAAGAAATACAAGTCAAACACCTGGATATTGGCTCTAAACCATTGTAGAAGCCACGTATCACCAATAAATACACAGATTTCTGATAAATCTGCTCACTAACAGGCCAAAAACACATAGAATTTGACAAATCTGCTCAAAATCAACCTTGTAAAAAAAGATCTGCACTTAAAGAACTCAAATATTCAGATCTTCTACAAAGCAGAACCAAAACAATTGATTTCTTTGTGGATATCGTGAAAAATAATAAATTGATAGCTGAAACATCCAAATATGCAAATCTAGGCAACAATTTAGTCAAGAACAGTGCCAATCTGCGTTTGGAGAGTTCAAATTATATATAAACGAGAGAAATTTCATCGTTTGAATTGTTAAATAGACTGTACAAATATAATTTCTCTAATTTCTGGTGGATACAATACGAAATTTGTTCTACTGGCTATAATTATTCTTATGTTCAGTACGAAATTTGTTTTGGCAGCTAAATGCAATTTTTGTCGTACAATTGATTGTACAGCCTGATGATGAATTTATGTTGTATGGTGACGTTCGTACAATCCCATATGGTAGAATTAAAAAAAAAGAACATATGATTGTACATCCAATGTACGATGGCTGGTGACTATTGTACAGTGGTTCTATGTACGACTGAGCCTGTATGACGTTTTTTTCTTTTGTGGAGGAACCACAAATGGAAAGGATCAACCTAAATAAAAAGACTTCGCTTTGAATTAAAAAAAATCAAAACAATACCTAGTTTTGACAAAACCCTTTCATCTCTTTGAACTGCTACACTAGCAATCTCTCAATCCATTTTTGCTGACAACAATCCCTAGTTCTTCACACTTCACACTCTCACAGACTATGTGGTTCTTGTTGAGCTCGGATACCCAATCATGGAAATTGAACAAAGAAACCAAGACTAACTTGGAAGAGTAATCTGTATTGTATTGCATAAATGAGAACGTGAAAGATTTCTTATAAAATATTACAATGAGGTCTGCTGCCACAAAAACTAACACCCTAAGGTGCAAGGTCTCCACTAAGGTGTAGCTATGTGCAACCACAAAAATAATGCCCCCATCACAGAGAATTCAAAAAATATACAAATACTTGAGGTGACACTATTTAGTTGATAGTAACAGAAATTATACGATAAGTTTCCTTAAAAATTGATATTATGATGCAAAACTCAGCATACATGGTACAACAAATAAATAAATAAAGTGCATCCCCATTAAAAAGGATTAAAATGAATAAATCTCTAAAACATTGCTTGAATCTTTTGTGCTTAAGGTAAAGATTAATTTCCAGATTTCAAGAGCTTAAAAAAAATTAAATGTTTTAGAATGGCTAAAAGATGGAATAGAAGACTTCACTAGTGCCTAGTTGCTTAAAGAGAGGGCAATGGGGTCATAGAGGAACTGTGTGAAGTTTTGGAAATTGAGGAGTCGGGGAGGGTAGAAGAGCTCAAACCCTTGTCATAGTCTTTGGTAGCCAAAATATGTGTTTCTTCTTATCCAAGGGAGGAATCAAAAGTTGAAATCCTCTAAGAAAATCTGCATTCAAAGTTTTCAAATCCTACTACAAATAACATATATCAAGAGCTAAATATTATGCTATTTAGTAAATAAAAATAGGAAAACTTTGAATTGAAAAGGTAAAGTGTTTACCCAAATCTTCTTATGCAAAATTTACCACTTGTCGAAGGACTCCATAATTGACATCAAGCACCTATAGCTCCAACTAACTTCTCCTATATTCACCCAAAACTCTTACACAATAAGAGAGCTATGCAAAAATGGCAAGAGGAATTTTATTCTCCAAGTTCTAGTAAAGATTGCAATGAGAGGAGGGTTTCTTGTATAGGAAAAGAGACTAACTCCTCAACAAGGAAATAATAAAATCTCTTCATGAAAGGGTCAAAATACCAAAACCCTAACCTCCTTCAAATGACATCGTCAAAAATATATATAATAAGTGGTTTGTTATCGCCACCTATACAAAATATTCAACTAACTCTCATCCCAAGGTGAGAGAGCATCTCTAGAGAATAATACATTAATAGAATAGCTGCCACATCCAACAAATCCTCCAACCATGTGTAAATAGTCAACTCCATGAAGAAATGGGTCAATATTATAACAAAGAATGCTCCATATAACAAGGTAAACAAGCCACATCAACTAGTGGAAGGGACGGATCCATAAACGTGCCATGAAGTATGAAATCAGACCCAACAATATGAGAGTTGTCCGACGCGAAAGAACGAGGGAGATGGACCCATGAGACATGTCAACTCCACGCATCTTAGGGTCAATAACACATTCATGAACTACTGTGAGGACACTCAACTAACAGAGGGGAACCCTAAAGCCATGTGACCAATGGCATCATAAGTACTGTGAACAAACAAGAGACCATCAATAATGTGCAGAAATTGCTAAACATAATAAACAAAAATTGCGTTTAAATTCTGTGGGGGGAAGCCCTAGTAATTTGAATGAATTTGATTGACTTATTATTTTCCTCCTTAGAGAAGGTTCAAGGGAGGGAAGGGGGAACATGTGGAGAGTACCTGTATGGAGGGAGATGACCAATAACAATACTAAAAGAGTAAAGAATGAAAGTGACCAACATTTCTTCATCCATAAAGGCATAAGCTACTTCACCTGTATTTGGTATGTACCATGGAACTTTGGAGCCAATTTATGGATCTAATAGTTTTTTAGCAAATTTTTGTTGTAAGCTTGGAAATAGACAAACATCATTATTTCTACTTTAAATTCAGGATCAGTTCTCATCATCACCAAACCATATATAAATTTTAACGTTGGGTACTTGAGAACAAAAATGATGTCAAAAAATACAAGTCTTGGACTAAAAACTTAAAATTTCGCAATATATTGAATTCAAAGGGAAAAATAACTTACAACTTCACATCTGTAAAGTAGTCTCCAAATGTCGCAACCAAGTATTCCGTTACAAATCCTTCATACCACTCTGCTAAGCCAAAAATAATAGCAGCATGAGAAGTAAACATTTGAAACAACAAAACACAAAAAAAAAATCAAGAAAAAGAGCACTACATTTGTTATGAAGAAAGTAGAATAAATTTCCATTCCATTATACTCGAGAGGTTGGTGTTTTCCACTTGGAACTGAGCATATAATAACTAAAGGTGGAGACGTTAATAGCACACATGGCAGAAGATATAGAGAGATAAGATAATTCATCGTATATTTCAATGTGTAAAAATCAATATATAATCATGACCCTCATCTGAGAGACATATGTTACACAACTTCCACAACCTAATCACGAATGACATGTGACTTAATTAACTTTTAAGTCACTATATTATGTCATGACTTTATTAAAACAGCACAACATCATGTTCACATTTATATATTAAACTCCTAAGAAAATTACACCTCTCTTGTCTCTGAATATAACAAACTTATCTAGATCAAGAATCTTATTGAATATGTCTGTATTTTTCTCCTATATTGCAGCCTATTGTAGCTTTATGCATTGATTATCTACTTGCTGCAGAATGTAATGACAATGGAACTTCACGTGCTTCGTCCACTCCTTCAAAACACTCTGATTGTCGTAGTGAAGTGTACTAGGATCAACTTGTTAAACTTGCAAATCAATAAATATCATCCTCAACCAAAACACCTCAGAAGATGCAATCATCACTGCCCTATACCCCATTTAAGAACATGAAAGTGCTGCTGCATGTTGCTTCTTATTCAACAAAGAAACTCCAAATGTTTCAACAGTAAAAACATATCTAGTGATGGACATTTAGTCATCAATTGAACGCACCCAATTTGAACCTATGTAACATGTGTAACAAGATGCCATGCTTCAAGGTACACTTCACTAGGAGTGGTCATGCAAATAAGTGGATTGAGGACTTGTATAGCATGTGTTATCTGTGACACCCTACCTTCTGCTCTTGCTACAGCGCATCTCTTTATTTTCTTCAAAATGCTTCCTTAAATGGCAAGAATTGCACTTGTGGACTTGTGATGGAAAATGTTGAATTGGCTAGTTTCATAAAAGATGACAAACTCTATTGAGCTAATGCCAAGCCGACTCGCCAGACTAGGCCAGACTCGGCGAGTCTGATAACACTGCTTTGAAGTCCAAACCACATGAAGCTACAACATCTAACATAGGTTGATAATATAACGAATTAGTTGCAATGAAGAATATGTTTACATCATACCACCATTAGAAATCCATTCTCAAGTAGCCTCCTTTTTCGTCTTCTTCCATTTAGCATCAATGGTGGGTTGAGCACCAGGGGTGGTGCGAAGTACAAAGAAAGAGTCAAGCCCTCTACATGGCCTCTTCGAATTGGATGAATCGGGCCCAATACGAAAAGTGGAAGATTCCTCAAAACTAGCCATTTGATCTTCAAGGTTATCACCATGATATTCATGTTCATGATCAGTTGGCCTTGAACATTTCCTTATGTCTTTTTAAATCTTATTGGTTTTGGATTTTTCTTCATGGAGGGATTCAATATAACTTAGCATCTTCGCTCTTAGATTATCAAATACTGTTGGACAAGATTCAATATTGCCTCTTGCATGTGCTTTGTGTTTTTTTATCCTATGGACAACCCTGCACCCCACCAGCTTTCTTCCCACAATAATTGCAAATATTTTCCCCTCTTCATCCAACTAGCAATGAGCTCATGCAAGATCCTTCTTCTCTTTACGAGCCATGGCAATTTTGACAGCAACACACAAAAAACTGTAAATTAAGCCCTAGGAAATATTAATTACTAAGAAAAAACATTTTTGAAGAGAAGAAGAGAAGAAGAAGAGAAGCCTTCACATACCTTCAAAAGCCTTCCAATGTTTGAGAAGAAAAGTAGTTCCTAACAGCAGAAAAACAGGTCTATAATAGGCCAATCCACAAGAAGGCTCCGAGTCAGGTAGGTGAGTTCTCTCCATGAAGAAGGTGTCAACTTGGGGTAGGTAAGAAAGGTGGAAAACTCATGCTAGCTTAAGAGATGCCCACCCCTCTCTCATCCTCACCTGTGGGCTATGTTGCATCTAATGGATGCACATGTGGCTTGGTAGGTGGAGGTGCCTCTCTCTCAAGAGAGGTTGCGCCTTCTCCTTGAGATTGACTCAAGTCTCACCCTTAAATCAACTCCCCCAACTCGCCCTCTTCTGCCAGTGATGGATGTGTTGATTTTTCTATGCAGCATTGAGAGCCATTCTCTTAGGAGAATGGGGACACCTGGTCCGGGACCACGGTGTGGACTCAACCTAGAGTTGAGTGATCATTCTGTTGAATGATGATATCTAGTCCTTGACCATGATATGGACCCAAATATGCACTGGGGGGGACTCAACCTTTGAGTTGAGTGACCATTCTGTTGAATGGTGACATCTGGTCAGGGACCACGATGTGAACCAATCAAGCACTGGTAGACTCAACTTAGTTCTAAGTAGCCATTCCTTTGAATGGAGGCACTTGGTCAGTTACAGAGACTCAACCCAGGGCTGAGGGTCATTCTCCAGGAGAATGGAGGCGCTTGGTCTGTTACCAAATATTTGACATAGTGTCAAATTATGCAGCCTATGGTTGAGGCACCTGGACTTTTACCAAGAAGGCACTATAAGCCCTAGACCCAGTCTAGGCATGTGTGACACTCTGACCCTTGATCAGTGGGATTTGCGATCTTCTCCAAGGCTTAGCTACTCTTGGTTAAGACACCTTAGTACCCGATCTTGGTGTCACACAAAGTGTGAGATAAAAGCATTAGTAATTCTCTTTGTTCATGATGATGTACTTTGAGTGGTGATGAAAGACCACCTTGACCACACGTGATGACCACAAGGGCACTTAAAGAAGACTAAATCAAAAGTAAAAAATACATGAAGACCCTTAGTGCCACTAAGGTGTAAAAGTGGAAGTGCAAAAAGACCTTTAGTACCACTAAAGGCAAAAGTCAAAATTAGAAAAGAATAAAATAATATTATTTTGATCTTTCTAATATTGGCCCACTTACAGGTGACTCAAATGATATAAAAGAAGATCAATCCATTTCATTATTACACACACTTGCTCTCACAGGTACAGTTGCTCCAGCTGAAGTTCTTACAGGTTATTGAAGAGAAGGAAAATTATTGTGATGCCCTAGCATGGATGAGTCTAGCTAGGGCATTCACATTTATGTTTGGTAAACCCTAAGCTAGGGTTTTACAGCTGCTACAAGTTTTTCAGTTTCTGTGAGTTAGGGTTTCCATGCTAACCCTTCTTCTTCATTTCCGTGCAGCCATCTTCTCACGGATAGCTCCTCAACAAATTCAGGCAGCATGTTTTATTTGTGGGCAGGATGCCCCTCTTCACGGGCAGCCCTCTTGCTACCCACGGGCTGCTAGCAGCAGGCTCAAGGAAGCCTTTTTGTGCTCCCGAGCTACTACAGCAGCACCAGGCAGCTAGTAGGAGCCACGAGCTGCTAGCAACAGACTCGGGATGCCTCCTAAGGACTACGGGCTGCTAACAGCAAGCCTAGAAGGCCTTCGGGCAGGCCCTAAGGCCTCGGGATAGCAATAGGGTAGCCCTGCTGTTACCTAGGCAGGCCCAGACTGCTCACGGGAAGCAAATCTGCACTTTCGGGCAGACAGTCCTGCCTTCGGGCAACAAAAAAACAGTGAGCAGCAGACGGGCAACTGATAGGTACGACCAGGAAGCAGAAAGGTATGGTCGGGCAACAGAAAGGTACGGTCGGGCAACAAACAGATACAGACAAGCAGCAGTACAGGAAGCCTGCTAACTTGGGCAGGAGAGAGAAAAATTCGGGCCATAAGCCCTAATTTGGAAAAAGGTCTAATTGGGCATTTTTTGTGAAAAATTGGAAATTTGATCTTCTGTAATTGTGGAACAACCCAGTTAGGGTTTGTGGATCTTTTGATGAATCTCAATCATCTCATTTATGAGATGAATTACTAATGCTTTTGGGGTTTTGTCCTTTAAAGGTTTCCCCAGAGAAAAACTCTTGTGTTCAGTGTCTTGATGGTTTAATGTTGCTTACCGCACTTGTCAAATTATTTATGCTAATCTGCAAATTTTAAAGTATTCATGCTAATGCTAAAATTCAACAAGATGCGCCCCCTCCGGGCCATTTTGGTTATAAATAAAGCATCACCTCTCTCATTCCAAGCTAGTTAGAGTTGGGATGAAGAGTTGGTTTGCTATTGTAATAATGTGATATTTCTTATTTTGCTTGAGAATAAAGAAGCTTTGGAGGCAAAACTGTGTAGTGTTATTGTGTGTGGAGTACCATTGTCATGCTGCTAATGAGGTGATCTTACTTTTTCTCAATCCTTGCTTCATCTTTGTACTGGCCTTGAAAGATTCTGCTGAATCAATAGGAGTAGAGATTTGTAAGTAAGTAGAATTACTTACTTATTTCTATTTTGTTATGTATGTTTAGAGATTTAATATCTACATGTTAAATAAGTTTATTTTCTTGTTATTTTGATCTCTTTGCATGTGTATATCCAAATCTCACAAGGTTGTTTGCAAGATTGTGATTTAGCTTTCAGATTGCCAAGTGTGGAGAACATGTGGATCTAGATTGACTCCATTCTATTTCCAACAAAATTACAAGACATTGTCCCTTGGTACTCCACAAAAAGGCGTTCCTCGGTTCATCTTTTCGGCAACAAACCGGGCTCTACTTCTCTTCCTCTTTTTTAAATTTAGCTCTAAAGTTACTCGTTTCTTTTAGATCTGCTTTTCTAAAGTTATATTTTACATAGATCTGCTTAACTTTCTAGATCTTAGCATTCAAAAGTCTCATTTTTGGTTAGATCTAGTCTTAAACAAACTTTCTCTTGCAAGTTGTATTTTCTAGGTGTTGCCGCCTAATTCACACTTTAAGACGCAGGAAAGTCACAACCTGCTATGTGTGTCCTTGGGGGCAAGCGAGAGCTGGGGACCACTGTCACCACAGTCTACAGCTCCTCCGTTTAGGCAAGATCCCAACAGAGCCAAGGGGGGTAGTCCCTATGGAAAGACTATGTTCCAGGTTTATTAATTAATTGAAGGTTAATTAATGGGATCTTTTATTAAGATTTACAAAACTATAAGACCAGTGCCTATACTAGATGGAGTCAAAAGATACAATGTGTCTTTATAAAAAAGAAATGTTAATCTACGATTAAATTATGGGTTTAGTGTTTAATAAAGAAATATAAGGATAAACAATATGATTATAAACAGCAATGAAATAAAACAATTGTATGGACAAATGAAATAAACTTGCGAAATGGCAGAAAATCGTTATGAATACAGATTACTAAACCAGCAGTAAATGTAAAGTGTGAAAAAAGATTTAAACAGTTAACATCCACCACATGCTCATTTACGGAAATCGAAAATAAATAAATGTGCTGAGAAATAAAATGCTGGAAGTAAAATTGTAGTATTGTATTGTAGTAAAAGAATGCTTGAAATAAATGTATTGTAGTGCTTGCAGTAAGACGAAGTGAGAACGATTGTAGTAAAAGAAGTAATCTGTGTTTGTAGGGCGTTTTGCAATGCTTCTTGGTAAATTTTAATAAATTTTAATTAGAGTTGTTCTTCTTGAAGTTAGTTTTAGATCCGGTGGTGTGACTACCCCGATCTAGTTTTTCTCAAACCGAAGATGGAATCCTGTTGCGCTCAACAGGTGGGAGCAAGCCCACCCCTAGCTCACAGGCCAAACCCCAATGGCCCGGTGCTCACAAGGAGGACGACGAAGCGCCTAGAGACTGTCCCCAGCCTGCTACCCCTTGCAGCTTTCGAGTCACTGTTTTTAATCGA
>LPNX010723325.1:955823-967597 GCA_001517045.1 Pseudotsuga menziesii
GGGGCAATGGCCCTATAGAAATGAAAAATCCTCAGATTTTTCTAAGGTACAAATATGTACATCCTCGTGTACATAGAGTTGCCACCTAGTCGAAATAGGTGGGCAACACTAGGAAATACTAACTTTGGAAAGTTAGGTTAGTTTGCACTTTAATTTTCAAATCTAGCGAAGCAGTGCTCATCATATAGCCAGCTCAAAAAGCAAGCCAAGATCTAGGTTTGCAGTTTTCGATGATGTTCGACATGAGGTTTGTCCATATAGATATTTTTAGATACAAATATATAAATATTTTATAACATATTATATAATATAATGAATACTATATATATATAAAATGATTTATAATGTATATTATATATATATATATAAACTAATCATATTTTTTATTTTATTTTTTATAACTCACACAGATGTTTATAATGTGTATTTGATATAGATAACCTAAAACTAGTTATTTATTATTTAAAATTTTAAAATACCTTAATGCTATGCGTCAGTCGTCAACACTCAAACAAAGACCATATTTAATGATATTGTAAATTTGTAATTATTTAATGCATCGGACGACAGTATTTTTTCTGGCATCGGAGCAGTGGATAGCCGCATCATCAGGGAAATGGATAATTGATATGAGACCCGACAATGCGTCTCCCGTTGGAAGTAGAGAAACCTTACGTGAGTAGGGTAAATCCGGTGTGGGAGAAGAGTTATGGAAGTAGAGACACCCAACACCAACAGAAGCAGAGAAATCCGACTGGTAAAAAGAGACACGAAACCACTGCAAAACCCATGAATTTCAATCCCGAACCTAAACCAACTTGGACTTTTTTTAAGATCGTCAAATTTCAAACCTCAAGGTTTAAATTCGGCGAACCCTGTAACATAGGTTTTAACTTCGAAAAAAATTTAGGTTTTTTTGGTAGATGTTCAAAAAACACTTTTAAAGTGCTTTTGAGCGTCTTATAGGACTAATAGCTCGCTGATTTGTGCAGGTTGAACGAAAAAGAGAAGGAATCTCTAGCCAAATTTCAAAGTTTTGGGCCATTCGAGACCTCCCTAGCTTCCCGTTTCACTTTTAGTCAATTTTATGCAATCTTGTAATCCTTTGGATCCCAGAAAACAAGGACCAAAGTGCATTTTTCTTTGAGCATTTCGTAACAAGCTAATAAAAAATTTCCAAGTAGGCTCTTCACAACCCGCTCCCCATAAGCTCTGGGGAATTTGTGTCAATGTCATCTTCATGATTTTTATGTTTTGTTTAGTTTAGTTCCTTTTTGCAGATATGTATACTTTGATAAGTTTATATTCGCTACATCATTCATTTTTCAAAGTAATACAAGGGTTTTCCCAAGTACGGTTCACGGACAAGGGATTTCCCGAGTACTGGACCTGGAAAAACATTCTTGGGTTTTCTCCTTTCTAATTAAGAAGACATTGTTCAAAAAACACTTAAAAATCAACAAGGCCCATTCCCTGTTATGCTCTTGATCTCTACAGCTTTGACCGACCAGTTGATCATATCCAGAAAGGGATTGAGTGACTAGTTTAATTAACCTTCACACTTTCAATTAACCAACAATGAAAATCCAGCTTTGCATTTTGCTTTGTGTGGGGAAATTGTACAGAAGAAGCAAGAACAACTGAAAAGTGACTGTGGGGTCCCGTCCAGATACATCCTTGATGTAGTGATGGAGATCCCCCCATGACTCCATTCAGCCCACATTTTCTTATGTGCCACCACACTTAGTGAGTTTGGACTTATTCCTTGTAGCTTTCTGGTATATCAGGAATCCCCCTCTGTCACGTCCCCATGCCTCCGACCGGCGAAGAGGACGCAACCCATGGCTTAAACCACCCGGGCTAAGAGCCCCATGAACATGTACAGGCCATAAATTGCTGAAAAGAATGCTTAAACAAAATCTCTGAACTAGAGTATGCACATAGGAATATCTATCATATACATATGCAATTAATCAACATACACAACTACCATTATGTGTCTTGCACAACGGAATCAATCATGCATTCAAACAAGCATTCATCTCAACATGTTCATTTTAACTCATTAACATAAATATAGTTGTAGAAGTAAAATGGACAAGATCACTTATCTTATGAAATCTCCTTCCGCAACCAGCTACGTCGCTGCAACGTTCCACCCAACCATAGGCCAGCGTGCTCCTCAATCTCTCAGCAACGCTGCCACCCCCGAGCTGGGCATGATTCTCCAAGGAATAAGGGAACTAGCAGGTTTACACATAGCCAAGGATATACAAAACACACAGCCAAGCCAACAAAGTTGGGTTTATCAGGCCATCCAGGAGTTGGGAAAGGCTAAATGCTAAGCTGGTGAGCTCATCACAGAGCCAAGAACACCTACACCAGAACTAGCCTGACCTCTAAGACACCCAAACACACCCAACACAAGGAATCAGTCCCTTCTCTGCTACACAGTCCCTCAGGCCCTACATTCCCTTCCAGTGCTATTCAAGGGTGATGGAGAAGAAGGCCAGCCCTCTAGCTCTGTCTGTGTGGTTTCCAGCCACCAGGTTTATCAAGCAAAACTAAGCCAACCTCCCTGCTCCTTACACAGTCCGAAGACCAACCATTGCACGTATGCAATCAATTAACTACCACAGCTTAAACAGGGAAAAACGAATCCCAAGTGGGTTTCACGACCCCAAACGTATCAGTGGACATGGGGAAAGAACAAGAGTCCCGAAATGAAAACAGCACACATTACCAACATACACGGGAAAACAGCAGTCTGGTTCACACAATCGAAGCCGCAGGGGAGAAACGTATGCAAACCACACTGGGGGCGAATTTACAGACTCCCGACCGGTGCATGAACAGCCACAATGTAGAACCCACAAAACGACCCATGAGTAAGGGACGGAGCCACACCACTCCCAAATCCGCAGAGGAAACTACTGCGTGGGTAAACCCAGCAAAACCTTGTGCGTGAAGATGAAAAACGGGGAAGAAACCCTCTGCGTGAGATTGCACAACAATGGAGGTCCTGCGTGAGGAAAAACAGCTCTGTTTTTGTCCGTGGATGAACAAACAACACGGAGGACGCGAAATTGCAGTGCGTGGGTGTTCAGCACAGTCGTGGAGAGTGAAATCCCTGCGTGTGGATGAGCAACGTGAGGAAGGAACAGACTGTGGAGGTGAACAGCCAAAACGTGAGGTCGCGAATTGGGGTGTGCGTGAAGGTTTTTCCTTCCATAGTGAAGTCAAACGTGGATGGAGTGTGCATGGAGGAAAGGACTGACAGTCCTGCCACCCCACTCCCCAAAGATCATAACTGCCTCAACCACCAGCAGCCTTTCTTAATGAAAGTGGTTGGAATAAGACAAGGGAAGAAGACACATGGGTTTTTCTCTCATTGTCCAAGGTTAAACAATTTTTCCCCCACCCTTATCCTTGTGAAAATCATGCCCCTTTCGATTTAGTTGCCGCGATCGTAGCTGGTCGGGTTCATTTAATTAATTATAGATGCATATTTACATGATGACCTACATAATATATGCCGCATGCCCCGATATACAATCGGTGACAAATTTAAATCCAAAACATAACATGACCGATCAATGGTGGGGCATTGGCCTTTAGCTCCACACCATGATCGTTTTCAATATATACATCATATACATCTAATGCAACGGGGTAGAAACCGGGACGTGACACCCTCCCTCATAATCCACTCATTAATCCACAATAACTTAAAATTTACCAAGAGAAAATTGCAAAACATTCCACTCCAGCATTACAACACAATATGTTGACTCCATTTAATTCAACATTGGTCTCTATTTTTCTATCTGTATAAGCTTTGCTTGGATAATTTATGTGTTGAACGATCTTATAATTTATCACTAAAAAACAATAAATAATTAACAAGGAAAAAACACCCTGAAATAATGCATTAATAAATAAGTCCGAGAAGCCAAACCTTTTACATAAAGTTGCCATGCTAACTCATTTTATTACGATTCCCCATGCGGTATGAACATGTTAAAAAATATAAAAAATAAAAGGGCCTAGGAACACCTGGAAGGACTTCTGAACTTTGAATTTTGAACAAGTGATTGTTCATCTTTGGCATCTCGTTTAGAAATCCAACCTAGTGCAACTTAGTTGGTAACATCTGGCTCCAATTGTGGGACGTGTGATTGATTTGAACTTCGTGAAAATTGATCATACGAGAAACCTCGAATCTTTGGTTCCTGCACAAAACTAGATAAGTCAATCACATGCATATATAACCAAATGAAATAACAAGTTGCAAATTATAATACAGGATAATGTACAACAAAAGAATTTCTATGGAAATACTCTATTATACAAAAAATTAACCTAGGAAATAAAATGCAAAGGAAGGGTTAGAAATTCATGATACAAAGATGCCCCCATGGGTATCAAATGTTGTCACTGAAAAATAACTTCAGAAGCTGCCCGTTCACTGGAAGAGTCTGCTTTTCACCACCCATGTCGCTAAGATGAAATGAATTGGCACCGTCTATGTCATGAATGACGTAGGAACCCATCCATAAACTGTCAACTTTCCATGTTTGTAGGGACCCTTCTTCTGACTTCATCCAACTCATGCATCATGCTCTGATAATCATCTTGATTTGATCCTGACTCTTGTAGAACTTGATACCCTGGTAACTTAAGATGAATTGGTAAAGTCACATCCGTGCCATAGAGCAATTCAAAAGGAGACTTTCCTATTGCACTTTTCTTGGTGATTCTATTTGCCCAAAGTGCAAACTTGATTTTACTATCCCAAGACTTCTTATTATCACGAATAATCTTTTTAACGATGGCCATCAAGTTTTTGTTGCTTGATTCAGCAAGACCATTTCTCTGGGGATACTAATTCGAGGAACGGGATCAGATAATACCATACTTGAAACATAAAGATGACATGGCTACTGAGCTGAAAGATTTGGCATTATCAGTGGTTATCTTAGCTAGCACCCCAAATCTAGTAATGATTTTATCTTCAAGGGAATCCATTACTACCTTCTCGGTTGCTGCTTTAGTATATATGGCCTCTACCCACTTGGTAAAATAATCGGTTGCGGTCAAAAACCAATTGTAACCATTACTTGAATTATCCTTAAACTTACCAATGAAATCAAGACCCCATTGCTGAAAAATGGCTTGGACTACACTGGCTTTAAAGGTAGTGCGGCGAGTTTCTTCTTTCTTGTGAATAGCTGACATTTCTGGCAATTCCTAACAGACTTGTGCACATCAATGAATAAGGTGAACCAATAGTATCTTGCTCTAAGAATTTTGTGGATTGTAGTTTTAGCTGCAAAGTGACCACCACAAAATCCTGAGTGAAAGTTTTCTAAGAGCTTTTTTTACTCTTCTTCATCTACACACCTAAGTATGAGACCATCCCGTTTTTTCCAACCCAAACCATCTTGAGTAAGACAATACTTGTAGTCTTAACGACCTTCTCTTATGGTCGACTAGATGTTCAGGACAAGTCAGGTTGAGGAGATAAAAATTATATTTGAATACCATTGTTGTTGTTGAAGACGTTGAAGCTCTGTTGAACTAGCTGAGGCTGATGAACTGTTCGGACAAATCATACCTAAGGCCTGCTCATTTCCCTCTGTCATCATTTTAGCAAGACCTTGACCCTTGATCAACTTGGTGGGTTTAATTTCTAAGTCATACTCTTGAATCTTTGATACCCACTTTCCTCTTATACCAAGGCAATCTTGATGTGATAATATGTCTTTTACTACTGAATGGGGAACATAACCAGTTACTTTAGAGTGCCCAACGTAGGTTCTAAAGTGTTTAAAGACTTCACAAGGGTATAGGCCTTTTTTTCCATTATAGTGTACTTTAGTTCTGAATTCTGTAAGGACCTACTCATGAAGGCAATTGGTTGTTCCTGACCCTCTTTGTTTTTCTGCAACAAAACTCCGGCAATAGTATCTTCCGAGGCAAAAGAAGATATCTGGAACTCTTTGGAATAATCTGGGCTAGTCAGGACTGGGGACCTTGCTATGAAATCCTTGATGCTTCTAAAGGCTTATTTTCCCTCACTATCCCATTCAAACTTAACATCTTTTTTAAGTAATTTATGCATGGGTTTCATTAACCCAGCTAAGTTAGGGATGAACCTTCTTATGAAATTGATTTGTCCATTAAATGACTATAAGGCTTTCTTATTTTGAGGCAAGGGAACCTTCTTTATGGCTTCTAGTCTTTCAGGGTCTATCTTTACACCATCTTTGGAAATAATGTGTCTAAGCAACTTGCCTTCATCTATACCTAAAACTGACTTGGCAGGATTCAAAGAAATGCCAAACCTTCTACATCTTTCGAACACTTTCCTGAGATGACCTATATGATCAGATCTTTCTTTGGAGAAAACAGTAAGGTCATCTTGATAGATTTCAATTATCTTTCCAATTAACTCATTGAAAGCATAATCCATAGCTCTTTGGAAAGTTGCCCTCGCATTCAGAAGACCAAAGGGCATCCTCAAGTATTCAAACATTCCCAAAGGTGAAGTGAAAGTAGTCTTGTGTTGATCTTCTTTCTTAACCAGAACTTGGTTATACCCAGAGAACCCATCAAGCATAGACATCACGCTTGACCCTGTTACCCTTTGCAATAAGATCTCCATATCTAGCAAAGGATAGTTATCTTTTATGCATGAGATGTTCAGATTTTGGAAATCAATGCATATCCTCAACTGTCCATTCTTTTTCCTAACAACCACCAGGTTTCAGCACCATGATGAATGTCTTGTTGGAGCAATGATGCCTGTTGCCAACATTTTCTGTAACTCTTGTTGGACCATGTGGGCTAACTTGGGGTTTATTCTTTTGAGCTTCTGTCGAAAAGGTTTGGAATCTGTCTCTAATTTGGCTTTGGAATCGTATGCTGAAACACATCATCTCGATAAGCTTTAAGTTCATCATATGTAAAGGCAAACACATCTCTAAACTCCTTCACCAACTCAATCAAATTTTTTCTCTCTTTCTCAGAAGTCCCTTTTCCATTTTTTAATTTTCTTGGCTCTTATTTAGTGCCAATGTTTATTTTTATTCAATCCTCTAGTTTACTGGTTTCCTTATTCTTACATCTATCTTGTCTATCAAAAGCTCTTCCCCACTATACCACTTTCTTGGGGACAAGATTACTAGGTTGCTCATCTTCCCCTTTGTAGGATTCTTCCTCCTGAAAAATAACTTGAAAGTCTGAAAACTCTTTTATGTTATTGATGAATTTTATAATCTGCTTGTCATCTTTAAACACTTGCCAATGATTTAAGTTGTCTAGGATAGAGGGTCTAAAATTTATTTCAAATTTCCCATTTCCCTCTATCAACTCTTCAATGAATTCTAAAGTAGAAGTTGCCTCTGCTAGTTTGTCTGCTTCACAGTTTTCTAAACGAGGCACTGCCATGAGGTTTAAAGCATCGAAATATTCCATGGTGTCCCACACAACATTCCTATACCTTTTCAGTCTTTCGCATTCACAAGCAAATAAATTCTTGACTTGGGAAACAATCAAGTCTGAATCACCCTTGATACTTAACAACTTAATGCTCATGTCCTTTCCAATTTCAAGCCCTAGCAAAAGTGCTTCATACTCAGCTACATTATTAGATGCATCAAATTCAAGTCTATAAGCAAACTTAAACTTTCGGTTTGATGGTGAAGTTAAAACTCATCCTCCATTGTTCATCCACTTCTTCGTTCTTTGATTTCTCCCTGATAGGTATGAGGTAGTTTGCATAGATGCTATGGTTGCGGAGGCTATCTATCTCACGGATGTATTCATTATCTGGTTCATCCGGTCTTCAACATGATACTTCCTTTCATTTTCCCTATACAGCTTGACATGTTCATCTTCCGAAGCTGGAATCATGGCATAGGTCCAATCCATTTGGATAGATCCGCCAAGGGAGGCAGCCCACTTCCTAGATAGCAACATTCCCCATATGTCAGGTACATCTATTACTACAATGTCCATGGTTACACCAATATCTGAGTAGGCAACTAACTTGACTGGAAAATTCAAAATTATATCCACAACATCAATTTTCGTTGAGTCCATGTCACACACATTCTGGTAGGGTCTTGTTATCTTTAAACCCATTTTCTCCGTAACTTTCTTGGTCATGATGTTAGAGGATGCACCCAAATCAAGCATACAATTGTGCAACAACTTATCATTTGCAATCAATGAAATGTAGAAAGGAGGATGATCTTCTTTGTTAGGATCTCTACTATGCAAAACAATAGGAGTATCTTCATTAAAGTTGTTTTGTTTCTTAGTAGGGCTCTCCGCAGGCTTGTTCATAGCGGTCTCTTTTTCTTTGTTGGCTACCTTCTCGTTTCTCTTTTCAATAATTTCTTCTTTAGGTTTTTCAACATTCTTTTCCTTAGGTTCCTCTAAGGTTTTCATGAAAATATCTCTTTGACTAGGAATTTTCAAGATCTCAATTACTGGGACAAAGATTTTAGCACTAGACAACCAATTACCCAAATCAATATTCAAATCTACATGGGGAGAGTTTTTTACCTTTAGCATGTGTTGATCTGACTTAGTTGGGATGACATTCCTTCTTCTTTGATAGACCATGCCTTTGTATTTCTCAATGATCTGCTCAGGAGTAGGCTTCTCACCAAAAATCTTTGTAGCATTATCCTTCTCCTAACTATACTCCCTTGCTTGTTTCCAGCTTTCTTTGGAGATAGGATGGACATTCCTGGCATTATTTATTTACTCGAGATATCTAGGATAACCCACAAAATTGTTTGTCTCCATTTGTTCTTGTACCATGATGTAGCAAAAATATGGACAAGTAGATTCTTCATGGATTTCTTCACAAGGTCTACAATAGGGAGGAACCTCATCAACCATGTTGTTTGTTTCAAGTTGGTTAGGAAGTCTCTGCTCTTGGGGAGGATACTTCTTCTTCCACTCTTGTTTTGGCCTTGATTGAAAACTTCTTTGGTTTTGAGCACTGTGATTTTTCTCCATGTTCATCAATCTATTTTGGAAAGCGTTCAGTTGGGAAGTGTGGTTGAACATCATCTGTTTCATCAATTCTGTTATTTCCTTGATGGAGTCCTTAGTCTGATCTTTACCTTCTGGCTCAATTGCTTTTCCCTTGGAATCATGTGATTTTGAAATGGAAACACTACCTCTAGAAAACCCAGGTAGATTGGATTTTCCAGATGCTTGCATGTTTCTGTCTATTTTTAAAGCAGTTTCCATAGCACCATGAAGGGTTATTGGCTCCTTATCTCTAAGTTGGTATCTCATTTCTCCTTCAAAGACTTCTATGTAGTAGATGAGAATTGACGCATCAGGAGGTTTAATATCTTTATGCAGTCTTGAAACCAAGTCATTGAACTTTTTATTAAACTCCTTGATTGTCTCATTCTCTTTCTTCTTAGTTTCAGTCAAGGCAGCTAACAAGTGTCGGTTCTCTTTCTTGTCACCCCATCTTGAATTGAAAGTTGTTTCAAACTCTGGGAAGGTTTGATGTTGTTATCAACTAGGTTGGAGAACCATTCAAATGCATCAAACTTTTAAGGATAAGGCAAAGAGCCTCATCTTTACATCTTCATGATTCATGTTATGGTGCCACTTAGCATAACACTGCACAAAAAATAATAGATGAGACTTCGCAGTGATAGCATCATTACCATGGAAAGAGGGAACCTTTTCAATGGCTCTATCAGGGATTTGATGAGGATAACCATCAATGGAGGTAAAGTCGAACGGTTTAAAAAGATCGCCCATGCTAGTAGGTGAATCAATCAATTGAGGATCAAAAAATGAAAGGTGAATGTCAAGGATTGACTTAGATCTAAGATTTTCAAGGATCCTACGAGAAGATAGCTTGCTTTTTCTCCTATGATAGGCATGCTCAGGCTCAGGGATGAACTGAAGCAAGCCTTTAGAGTTTCTTCTTGTTGAAAGCCTTGGTAAATTTAAAACTAGTCGAGTCACCAGATGATCTAAATAAAATTATTCAAATTTTAACATTCATCAAACAAAGCATAAAAAAAAACAAAAAGGAAAACTCAAAGTCGTATTTCGGGAATACAAAGACTTATCCCCGGAAACGGAAACAAAATGTTGCCGCCTAATTCGCACCTTGGGTCATGTGGCAGAAATCTTCAAGCCACTAGGTGCGACTTTGGGGCAAGCAAGAGTCCAGTGTCGTCACTTGATCTTGACTCCTCCACCTATGCTCTCTCCTAGCGAAGCCAAGGGGGGTGGTCCCTAGTAAAATAAACTATGGTGCTTAAGCTATGCCAATATAACAATTAGTCTAGGAGATGAGATGAAATAAAACTTTGAAACCAAATCAACTGCAAATAATTTAAATAACTAGCATAAATAACATTCCACACAACACAATGATTAACTTAAGCATAAAATAAACAAAATTGCCAGCTAGACCAGTGCCAATAGAGTGCTTGTGTAAAGGGTTTCTAGTGAAGTCTCGAGAAGTACTGCAGTTGTCTCGGTGGGTCAGTTTTAAAATTATTAAATGAGTAATTAAGGAGTGGGTCAATTCTTTGTGAATTTTATTATGAATGTGGTAATGATCTTTATTATTATGGGGAGATGGTATTCTAGATATACCCGGACGTACATGGAATATGTCCGGATTTACCAAGGAGTGGCTCTCACAGTGACATGTGGGCTAGATGGAGTCGAGGGGTTGTGTTCAACACTACACCAAACGAGGATGTAGCCTAACAGTACCCTGCGGTCACTTTCTAGTGGTTCCCGCTTCACTTGCAAAATTTCCCCACAACTTGGCAAAATCGCACGAAGTGCTGGATTTTCACTTGTAGGCATTAATTGATGTGTTTTACCAATTACTAGTCACCTCAGTCCCTTTCTAATTGTGCCACCAATCCAGCCAAAGGTCTGTAGTGGTCACTGTTATCACATATATAGTAGCCAGGCTACCATATTCTATTTTTCAGACACAGTACATTTTTTCAGCCAGATCTCTTACATATGAGATGCTGAGATGAGCAATTTTGACGGATCATTATTGTATTAGTGGACTATTTTACTCTCCCATGTCAGGACTGAGTCTCAGGACACTCGGATTTGACGACTGATATAGCCATTTAGTCATTGCAGAGCAGTTATTGATGCCCAGTTTTATATCAGTACTTTCTCATTGGACAGATGGTGTTTCAGATGGCTTATATTGCATGATTATGACTCAACTTTTTACATTGTGTTATGGTTATCATTGCTCTTATACTGATATTTGTGACATGTATTAGCTTGTGGTATCATAATCTGGAGGTCATAATTATATGGACTTGCATGCATTTTGTATTATGTATTGATGTCCCTACTTAGACATGGAAGTTCTCGATCTATACTCATTGGTTTTGCCTTCCTTATGGAGAATAGAGGTAGTCATTCCCACCACTGTTTTGGCTTGCTAGTGTTCGCTTCATCTCTCACTGTCTCCACCCATCCATTACCTTCCAGTTTAGTTTTCAACCCGACTGACTTCTTGACTTATGCCATGGAGGACCTTTTTCCCCGCTAGAACTTTTGGTGGACAAGCCTCCCTGTTTATATTGTGTCTCGGCTCTGAGTTGGTGACAAAACTTGCCTTTGGTATGTTGGATTGTATGCCTAAATCATTTTGGTCGGTTGTCCCGATGTTTGGCATTGTGCAGAACTCCCCCTAGTCACTTGAGATGTTGTTGGCTAAAACTGAAAGCTCA
>LPNX010723325.1:967693-1004837 GCA_001517045.1 Pseudotsuga menziesii
AATAAATATGTCCCGCATGAAAGCTGCGATTAGCTGTGCTTTTAAGCACTGGTGAAGTCCCAAAGCGTCATATAGGCCAAAAAGGCCATGGAATAAAAGGATGATCCTAGTGAACTTGGATCAAGCTTGATGTAGTCAAGATGCGTAAGTTGAATAAGCACTCTCTAAACAACTCACCCATTTGTGAGGCAGTGCCATTCCTTGTGTTGTTGTTTGTCTGACATTGGTTATAGTGAGTATTCCCTTTCCATATCCGAAGTGTCATGGTGTTGAGTAAAAAGTCATCCTTTGCCTTAAGCCTTGTCAAGTTCATCCTCCACCCTTCACTAGCAAAATGACTACAGCTATGAAGTGAGTATAGTCCTGAAAGTCTAAGTCTAAGTAATAATAAATAAAGCCTTGTATATGTATTGGTTGATGTACTTCAGTAAAATGATTGCTACTTGTTGTGATTGTTACTTGAATGAGTTGTAGAGCATGTCTTAACCATTTAACACTTGCTGCAGATGGATGATAGTTTGAGGTATTATTGGTGTCTGATCATTTACGGATGGTTATATTGTTTATTTGATATGATTGATGGTCAGATAGAGACCTATGAGGGGTATGAGTATACACCTTAGATGGATTTGGACTCTCTGAGACAAATGAGACAGTTTATTTCTAGTTCCAGGCACTTGCAGATGTGATCAGGCTCATTCTTCCTTTCTGATGCAGTTTTTCTTCACAGGTTGATATGTCTGAGCCGGGAGATGTTTTAGTTGGATGTCCTAGAGCGTTGTATGGGCATAGGGGGGTGCAGCCACTTGTTTGTACCATAGTACCCCCATCCTAGAGAGCTTGGGGGGCTCAGTTTGACAACGCAGGCACCCTATGAGGCTATTTTGGCAAGATCAAGTTTCCCAAGGCAAATTAAAAAATGATTAAATGGCTATTGAAGAAATTGATTTGGGCTACTGAGGCAAGAAAATCACATGGGATGAGTCACAATGATGAGAGTGATGTCCTCCACACCTTCTCCAGCAATGCAGCACCTGATTGGGCCCACACCTATTTTTGGGGGCATTTTATATTATTTTCTGGAGCTTTTGGGAGGCTCACGATTTCCTCAAGAAGGCACAAAGTCAAAGAATTAAAATGTTATATTATTTTATTGTGCAATGGGGCACCCATATGGAGTTAGCTAACACTCCATGGACCCACCATGTGCTTCATTTATTTTTTGTTGAGTGGGGTACCCTCTTGTTGGATGTTTTAGTCCACTTTGGTACTTTATGATTATATTGATCCATGTATTGTATGTTGAGCTCATCTCAACCATTGATTAGAATATTTTATCTTTTAATCTTAGCCACTCGTTTTGAAAGTGGTTAGGATTCAGTTATGATTGTGGTTCTCTCATTTCTATTTAAAGGAGACAGCTTCTCATTTGTAAAGGGTCTTTGGCTCTTGGATCTGAATAATAGAAAGATTTTTTTGTGGATATTTTATGGATCTGCTTTGCATCTGATGTTCTCAAATGGTGATTGGATAGTCTTATGCTTCCTAACATTGTGGAAATTCATGTGAAATCTATACTTTTCTGCTATCGTTGTCTTGTCTACAGGAGGGCGTTTTGGCTGGAGCGTTTTTGCAGGGGGACCTCAACTCATTCAGTTTTCTTCATCTTGGATTAGGGGGTTTTCATTAGTTTCATTGTGATCTATGATTACTTCATTTTACTTTCCTGTAGCATTTGGTTTTTTTATCTTGTATTGGCAAATATGATATTTTTGACGTTTGCTCATGCAGGGTAGGGGGCGCATTGGTGGTTTGGGGCTTACATCCATCATAGAAATCATTTGGATCTTCCAGAATTGATCGGGTGTAATGTCATCTTCTGCTTAGGCATTTAAGGACCAACCTGCTAACCTATGTGATTCCTATAGGTTCGAGCGGGTACTGACAGTCAAGGAATCAGTCGAAGACTGATGCCATATATAGAAGATCTAGGGCATCAATATTATATCACCACTGGGTCGAAGAGGACCACTAGAGCCAAAGGCCACCTGCATGCATGACATCCGCGCATTATTTAATGATGCATGCACCCGATTAAGTCTCCATGCGCATGCATGCAAGTCAACTACAAATTAGAAGATAAAGTGACCTAATTAGGTCAAAAGTTAGGGTTTTCGCAATTGAAAGTTATAAAAGAAAGATAAAGTGAATGGAAAAGTCAATTATGTGATAACTGATTTGTGGAGTCGAATTGGAGAGCTCGGCGAGCTAAGTTGGGGTTGAGCGCATGCTCGGCTAACTGGTGTATTTCGGCAGTGAAATCTATCTGCACTAGTTCATCATCAGGTTGGATCATCCAGGTTCAACACTAGTTCATCATCAGGTTACATTCAGCAGCTATTCCGAGAGGTTGATTATTCATCCAGCCAGAGGGTTTCACCATCACACCGTGTCACCGTGATTAGAGACAAAGCAATTCGTTTTCCTACCTATAGGGTTTAGAACTTCTACATACTGCTTCCATCATCATCAGAGGGGTATTATAACCCTAGTGCACATCATCCGGGCTTCCAGCAGCAGCTTATTTATTATTCTGGAGCTTATATTGTTTGAGAGGAGGGCGCATTCACCTATGGAGGACGATTTGGTGTATCTCCTTATTCCTCCGACAAAATCCTTGCATGCTGGGACCAGTCTCTTCACCATCAGCTGATCTATATACTGGTATGTACATGCATTGATTTCTCCTATTTTATAGCATCTCAATGTTTTTCTAGGGCACATATTTGCATGCATGCAAAGTTCGAGGTTTTCTTTCCTATTTGATTAAGGAGTAAGTCTATTAGCCATCTACAGTATACACATAAACAGGAAAATATTAGTTTGGGATATTACAGTGGTATCAAAACTATTTTCCTTGCCAGCTGTGGGCATGCAAAAATTATAAATGAATCCAAGAGACCCATACAACATTACCCACAAGAGACAGAGGTATAGAGACAGAGAAGAGGAGTTAGAGGACATAGATTTGGGGAACAGAGAGTATCAGTTTGAAAAAGGCAAAGAAACAATGGCCGATGATGATAAAATAGCTTTCAATAGTCTCATATCAGCCATAAAAGAACTCACCACTAGGCAAAAAGAAATGATGAGAACCTTCAGGCAAATGACTAAGAAGAATGGGCCCACCCCACACAGTCCCTTATTTCCCAACAGTGATAAGGTATCCACCAGCAGTAGTAGGGAGCACTTACATACCAACATGTAGAGCCATCCCTATATATACAAGCCTTTTCGACCTACCATGCCTCAATTCTTAGATAGTCCAGCTGTAGTGCCTCTAGCACAAGCAAAACCAGAAGAACCCATGAGTGCCTATCTGAGAGAATATAGGGCTTTAGGCGAGGACTTCCATTCAGCCATGACCTTCACTGACTTTTGCCAGTTTAAAAGTAAGAACAAACCCAAAGCTTACAATAGGCCATTCGCCCAAAACTATGAGTTACAACAAACCGTAGGGAAACTGACTATCCCTACCTTTGAGGGCACCTAGGGTGGCCCAGCTAGGAATTGGGTGTAGAAGTTGGATACATACTTCCAGCTTAACCCCATGATTGAGACAGATGCCATTAATTTGGCTACTTTGCATTTGGACGGAGAAGCACATGAGTGGTGGTACCACAGGTTAGTGACACTGGGTCACAACATCATCACCTCATACACAGATTTTACAGAGAGGCTCATTGAGCGGTTTGATCGAAAGGATCCAGAGGTACACTTTAGGGAGCTGGCACAACTCAAGCAGACAGGGAGTGCAAATGCTTTTATTTCTGAGTTTCTGAGGATAGCAGTCATGGTCACAGATATATCAGAGAGCAGGTTGATTATGTTGTTCACTGAGGCTCTCACTGAACCCTTACGAGGATGGGTCAAGTCTTATAGGCCCACCACCCTAGCAGATGCCATCAGACGGACTAGAGACTTGCAGGATGCAGTGCCGAAAAATAGGTTTCCTCCCACGACCAATGTTCCTATTAAAGATAAAGAAAGGAAACCATGGCCCAAGAAAGAATGGATGGACAATGATACTCGACAGGACCTTAGAAGAAAAAAGTTATGTTTCACTTGCCAGGAACCATGGATACCAGGTGACAGATGTTCAGGAAAAGGAAAGGCCTACTAAATAGAGGCTTATTCCGACAGTGAGGAGGATGAGGATACCAAGATCAGGAGTAGGGAGAGACAACAGAGACAGTTGCTGAGGGACAGGCCTCAGGAGGTACCATTGCTACCATGATAAGGGTTCCTAGATTCCACACTCTTCGGATCAGAGGTACCGTACAAGGCCACAGAGTGGGAGTACTGATAGATGGTGGGGCATCCCACAACTTTATTGATGCTGCATGGGTTAAAAAGAGAGACATTCAAACTAAGAGCTTTGATGGCTTTTCAGTAGCAGCAGCAGGTCACACCATGGAGTGTAGTCAGAGGATTCCTAACTTAAAGGTAACGCTTGGGAATTATACAGTGATAGAGACATTCTATGTGGTAGATGTACCTAACATGAATGTGGTACTAGGAGTTCAGTGGCTGTATTCCATACGGAAGTATTCCACAAATTACCAGACCATGGAGATGGAGTTTACAGGAGCAGAAGGACAGAAGATGGTATTGAGAGGGATGAATACCTATCCTCCCACAGCAGTGACATCACAAAGGATGGAGGCAGTACTCCGGCAGGGAGATATTGAGTGGGTTGCAGAGTGTATGGTTACCTTCAGGAAACCACTAGATGAGGCCACACAACATCCAACAGATATAGAGGCCTTACTACAGAAGCACAAGGTAGTATTCAGAGACCCTCCAGCAGGTCAACCTCCAGATAGGGGATTTGAGCACATTATTGAGTTAGAGGAAGGGACCCAAGCAGTTATCACCACTCCTTACAGACATCCCAAGAGGTATAAAGATGAGATCGAGAGTACAATCAAGGAACTACTCAAGCTGGGATACATCAAACCTAGCTCCAATCCCTTTGCATCTTCAGTAGTGCTAGTGAAGAAAAAGGATGGAACCTTACGCATGTGCATTGATTACAGGGCACTCAATAAGAAGACCATAAAGAACAGGTATCCCATCCCTGGGATTGATGAGTTAATGGATGAACTACAGGGGGCAAAGTACTTTTCCAAAATTGATCTCCACTCAAAGTACCATCAGATTCGGGTCAAGGAACAGGATGGTCCAAAGACCCCTTTCCGTTGCCACTACGGACATTATGAGTTTCTAGTGATGCCATTTGGGCTCACTAAGGCACCAACTACTTTCCAATCATGCATGAACCATATCTTCAGGACATAGTTGCGTAAATATATTCTAGTATTCTTCGACGACATATTGATATACAGTCGGACTTGGGAAGAACATTTGAGACATCTTGATGAAGTACTTGGTATTCTACAGGAGCAGTCACTATATGCCAAAATGTCCAAGTGTGAGTTCGGCATGCAGGAGATGTTGTACTTAGGACATGTGATAGGGGCCAACAAGGTCCAGGTGCACATAGAGAAGATTCGGGCAATTTTGGATTGGACTACACCTAAAAATGTGACAGAACTGAGGGGCTTTTTGGGCCTTTGCACCTACTATAGGAGGTATGTCAGCGGATTCTCACAGATGACCGCACCCCTCACAGATCTTACTAAGAAGGGAGCATTTAGTTGGTCGGAGGAAGCACAACAAACATTCGAGAAAATGAAGGAGGTAATGAGTTCATGCCCAATATTAGCTTTACCAGACTTTTCTCAATCCTTTGTGTTAGAATGTGATGCTTCAGGAGAGGGAGTTGGAGCAGTTTTGATGCAGAACAACCACCCCATTGCATTTGAGAGCAGGAAGCTAAAAGACTATGAGCGCCACTATTCGATATATGACAAAGAGATGTTAGCTATCCTCCATGCGCTAACCAAGTTCAGGCAATACTTAGTAGGTGCCAGGTTCAAGGTTAAGACAGATCACAACAGCCTGAAATACTTCCTAGAGGAGAAAGAGCTAAACGAGAGACAACAAAAATGGGTAAGTAAAATCCAGGCTTATGACTTCGAGATTGAGTACATAAAGGGGAAGAGCAATGTAGTGGCCGATGCATTTTCTAGATGACCAGTTACTTTATCCCTTATGAGCATCTAATCAGATTGGAGGTCTCATCTTTTGGTTGAGTACTCCAAAGATAAGTTTGCTTGCGAGCTATTGGATGGACAGATTCAGGATGATAGGTACAAGGTCATTGATGATATCATATACTACAAAAACAGAATCTTCTTGGTTCTAGAGTCTCCCCTCAAGAAGAAAATATTATAGGCATCGCACGATTCACCATTAGCAGGGCATCAGGGGTTTCTCAAGACCTACAGACAGATTAGAGAAAGGTTCTCATGGAAGGGCCTCAAGAAAGATGTGATAAACATGTGAGGGACTGCAGCTTGTGCCAACAAAACAAAATAGAGCACATCCACCCGGCTGGTTTACTACATCCCTTACCTATTCCCGAGCAGAAATGGGAGAGCATTTCTATGGACTTCATTACTGGGCTGCCCAAGGTCCAAGACAGAGATTGCTTGTACGTAGTAGTGGACAGATTGACTAAGCTTGCTCACTTCTTTGCCATATCATCAGATTATTCAGCAGCACAGGTAGCAGAACTATTTTTCAGAGAGGTATTTAGACTCCATGGGTTACCCAAGACCGTTGTCAGTGACAGGGACAACAAATTCACAGGAGCCTTTTGGCAAGAGCTTTTCCGGTTAGTGGGGACGGAGTTAGCCATGAGCACAAGTTATCATCCGCAGAGTGACGGGCAGACAGAGATTGTTAATAAATGGATTGAGGGATACTTGAGAAATTACGTATCAGGTCAACAGAGGACATGGATCAAATGGTTACACTTGGGTGAACATTGTTACAACACCACCTACCATATGACCATTAGGATGACCCCTTTCTGAGCCCTGTATGGGTATGATGCTTCCACTTTTGCAGACCGGATATTGGCTATACCAGCGCCCCCTAGGCCAAGGAGTGGATTCAGGAGGGTCAAGATATCCTCAAGATACTCAGGGAGAACATACAGGCTGCTCAGAATCAAAAGAAGATATATGCAGACAGGCACAGAGTTGAGCGCAGTATTGAGGTGGGAGACTTCGTTTATTTATGCCTCCAGCCTTACCGACAATCATCTCTTAAAAAGAAAGGAGCAGAAAAACTCCATCCTCGTTTCTATGGTCCATACAAGATAATTCGAAAGGTCGGAGAGGTAGCATATGAGCTAGAACTACCCCCAGAGAGCAAGATTTACAACGTATTTCATGTCTCCAATCTCAAGAAGGTGGTTGGTCAACAGATTGTTACATATTTCGAGTTGCCTCCCCTTGATGACGAGGGGCAATTGGTTCTGATTCTGGAGCGCATCCTAGAGATGCGAGAGGGGAAACTGAGGAACAGAATCATCAGATATTACCTGGTTCAGTGGAATGATCTGCCTATAGAGGAGGCTACTTGGGGAGGCAGAATAGGTATTACAGCACCCAGTTTTACAGTTGCTTGAGGACAAGCAAATTCGAGCGGGGAGGACTGTAATGTCCTCTTTTGCTTAGGCATTTGAGGACCAACCCGCTAACCTATGTGATTCCTATAGGTTCAAGCAGGTACTGACATTCAAGGAATCAGCTGAAGACTAATGCCATATATAGAAGATCTAGGGCATCAATATTATATCACCATTGGGTCGAAGAGGGCCACTAGAGCCAAAGGCCACCTGCATGCATGACATCCGGGCATTATTTAATGATGCATGCACCCGATTAAGTCTCCATGCAGATGCATGCAATTCAACTACAAATTAGAAGATAAAGGGACCTAATTAGGTCAAAAGTTAGGTTTTTCGCAGTTGAAAGTTATAAAAGAAAGATAAAGTGAATGGAGAAGTCACTTATGTGATAATTGATTTGTGGAGTCGAATTGGAGAGCTCGACGAGCTAAGTTGGGGTTGAGCGCATGCTCAGCTAACTGGTGTATTTCGGTAGCGAACTCTATCTGCCCTAGTTCATCATCAGGTTGGATCATCCAAGTTCAGCACTAGTTCATCATCAGGTTACATTCAGCAGTTATTCCGAGAGGTTGATTATTCATCCAACCAGAGGGTTTCACCGTCACACTGTGTCACTAAGATTAGAGACAAAGCAATTCGTTTTCCTACCTATAGGGTTCAAAACTTCCGCATGCTGCTTCCATCATCTTCAGAGGGGTATTATAACCCTAGTGCACATCATCCGGGCTTCCAACAGCAGCTTATTTATTATTCTGGAGCTTATATAGTTTGAGAGGAGGGTGCATTCACCTATGGAGGACGATTTGGTGTATCTCCTTATTCCTCCGGCAGAATCCTTGCATGTTGGGACCAATCTCTTTACCATCAGCTAATCTATATACTGGTATGTACATGCATTGATTTCTCCTATTTTATAGTATCTCAGTATTTTTCTAGGGCACATATTTGCATGCATGCAAAGTTCAAGGTTTTCTTTCCTATTTGATTAAGGAGTAAGTCTATTAGCCATCTACAGTATACACATAAACAAGAAAATATCAGTTTGGAATATTACATCGAGATAGCAAGGATCATCACTGTTAAGACTTCTACAAGCATTTCTAGGTACGATCCAACAGGTAACACTCTTCTCTTTAACAAATCTGAATCCATTGTACCTACTTTTCTTTCCATTTTTCTGAAAATTCCTAAAATACTAAAAAACCCTAAAAAGTACTAAATCTGGGAACCGTCTGATCTTTGGCCAAACCACTGCTGGGTTTCATAGATCGGGCCTCCCCTTCACTGAATCTACTGCAACACTGGTCAAATTCCTGCTGGTTTGACCTAGATCTGATTTTTTAGCTTGAAAACTGCATAGTGCCCCCACTGAAAATTTGACCTGCTAGGGTTTTGACTTTTTTGATTTCTGACTTCATAGACTGATAGATCGGGTCCCACACGGTCCAAATCACCCTCAACGTTGTCCAGATTCATGGCAGTTTGACCTAGATCGGAGTTTTAGACTGAAAACAGCCCTAGCGCCCTCACTGAAAACTGGACTTTTCCGGAAGTTACTTTTTCTGAAGTCTGACAGGCCAGGTGGATAGATCAGGGCCTGAGCACTCTAGAACACCCCCAACGCTAAGCTAGTTCCTACCAGGTTGCCCTAGATCTAAAAAATTGATTTCAACCTCCTAGCCCCCCTCATCAAATTTTGACTTTTCCAGATCTGTTTTTTCCTGCAATTTTCTGATTTGGGTTTGTAGATCGAACCATCTTGATCTCATTTCCCCTCCAACCCTGAGCTAATAGTCTCTTGGTGGCTCTAGATCTGCAGATTTGCTTCTCCAAGCCCTAGCGCTAGCCCTCCTTCTGCTGGTGTTCCTGTAACCTGAGTTTTCCGAGCCAAATCCTTTTCTGGATCCACAGATCAGGGTATATCCCAGGTGGGTTCACTGAAATGTTGTGTTGATGCTGACTCCATTACCCAATGCATTAAAGGCACTAATCTCTACCTCTAGCGCTAGCCCTAACTTGAGCTTACTCCCATTCTCTTTGCCAACACTTATTGATAACTCAAGTCACCTATCGTTCACTGAGCCTGTTTCCTTGGTACTAGACAGTCCCAACTCTGTCTTTGCTCAACCTGTCACGATTACGTTTTCCAAGACGGTGGTCATTCCCATCAGTTGCTAGTACTTAAACCCTAGAGCTAGGGTTTCCATTCACCTTGCACCTTACGTACCTTGAAGCCCCATTTGATCTATTCTGGTGTCTAGGTCTGATCTCTCCTGTCAGGAGCAGATCCAGGTCTCCCTCGTTGTTGTCTTGGACTAGGATAACATAAAGTGAAGGCTGCCTTAATTGGCGTGACAACCATCCATTTAGGAGTCTAGGAAGTCGTGGTTCCACCCCTTAGTTGCTTGCCCCTCTACCATCCATCCTAGATCCACCTCACACAGGCAACTACAAGGCGGGTGATAACAGTCACAAGAGCATACCGAGAATGAAGTCTTGGATATTTTAAGTTTTTTAAAAACTAAGTATGAGTTTTTTTAAATCTCAATGTCGATACTCTCGTTACCGAGAACACAGCCGGATTGATTAATTTTACTTAATAAACTTCAAAAAAAGTGAAAAATTTAAAGAAAACTATAAAAAAGTGAAAAAAGTGTAGCGATGCGAATCCCCCCTGGGGGGATGGGGTGTGGGCACTTGACTGCCCACTTGCCTCTCTCTTTTACAATGATTTTAGAAGTAAGAAATACCTATGCTCGTTTTCTAGAATAGGGCCTTAAAGAAATGGCCAATGAGAGAAGTATAAGAAGAGGGATCTCCGGTTTGACTCGGATCTTCAAAATTTCGCCCTAGTGCCTTTTTGTCAAATCAACCTCTACTGCAAAACAGCGAACAAAGTGTGATCAAATATGCTAGATAATCAAATTAAAACATAAAAAATTGATCAAAAAATGCAAGTACTTTGAAGATAGAAAAAATCTATATATTAAACTAGTACTTGCTTGTGATTAGATCTTGTAAAATGTCACTTTAATAATCAGATCTGAATCTTTAAATTTGCATATGTAAATCAGAAAGATAAGATATTCCAATACTTCAGTGAGATTTAAATATGCAAAATAGAAACTAGTAACTAAATATTTGACGTCTTTTGTGTAGCGGAAGATGGAAAAGAAAGATGCCCCAAAGCTTTGAAGCTTGGGCAATGGAGTCCTCAAGTGGAGAGCAAAGGGATTTAGATTTTCTTAAACAAATCGCAGAGGTATGGTAGAATCAAACAAGAACCATCAATCCTCCACGCTATATATCCCTGCACAATTTGAACAATACTACACCAAAGCGTTATATCCAGAAGTATTTAAGCAAAAGAATAGATAGTATGCATACAAACAAGTAAAACATACAAATCTAAGATCTACTCACATAAATAACTGAAGAAGCAAATAAGAAACTACTTATTTATCCTTCAGAAAACATGTTAGAACAACTAAGAATGAAGCAAGAAACCGATACAGTTATACCTTGTATAACACAAGAAATCACCACAAACAGATGCCCAACACAAGTATGCCTCCAAAGCCTTCACTTTTATTCCACAATGACAAAATTATAACATTCAAGAGCAGAGGTTCAATACCCAAATCATCCATCCAGAATGAAGAGAGGTTGCCTACTTAAAAAGAAAACCAGCAAGGAGAGGGGGGGCGCATCTCATCAAGGATGCGCTAGCTCCTAGTGAGTTGGCAAGTGGTGGATCAGGGTTGGCAAAGGCACTGGGAAGTGGAAACATCACTCCCTTGAGAAAGCACTTTCCCAAACCCATGTTTTTTCCAAAACAATGAAGATCCTCCAACTTGGCTTGCGTCCCCACATGGATAAATGCGTCCCTCTTGAGAGAGGAAAGTTCCAACGCATGAGACTTCAATGAAATGGCAACATCCAGCTTATCTCCCTTGTCGGTACTTGCCAAAATGATTTGCCAAGTCACCCGACTCTTTTTTGGCAATTATCCTTTTATTTTTTAATTGCCGAATTTTTTAATATTTCATTTTTTCTTGGGTTTTTGGGTTTTTCGAGTAATTATTAATTTTGGGGGTTAATAATTACTCGAAAACTTAGGAAAGTGGGTCTAGTGGTTAAGTGGGTGCTCTGAGTTAGAAAATGAGCACCCCCATGGAAAAAACAACCTCCTAGCCACACTTTAATGACTTTTTACATTTTTACAATTAGCTTATTAAAATTAAGCCTGTAAAAACAGAAACAATAAAGTTTTCCGGAAATTGAAAAAAACCTATGGGGGACTTGGGACATGTTCATAATGACTAAAAATAATGATTAGCATGGTAATATACATCGACACATAGGTTTTAATAACCTTGTAAGGCTTAATTACTAATGCGATTATTCCAGCTTTGGAAGTTTGGGTGAAAAACTCGAAAATTATTTATTGCTTAAAAACAATAAATAATTAACAAGGAAAAAACACCCTGGAATAATGTATTAATAAATAAGCCCTAAGAAGCCAAAAATTTTACATAAAGTCATCATGCTAACTCATTTTATTACAATTCCCCATGGGGTATGAACATGTTAAAAAATAACGATAAAGCGCATAGGAAGGCCTGCAAGGACTTCTGAGCTTTGAATTTTGAACAAGTGATTGTTCATAGTTGGCGGCTCGTTTAGAAATCCAACCTAGTGCAACTTAGTTGGTAACAGTTCCATCTTGAGGGACTGAAGACTCCAAAGGAAACTTGGGATAAGCTTGAATCTTTGTTTTGCAAACAAGATGAGCTTCGAGGAAATATTTTGGAGAATGAGCTCATTGCACTACAGCCCAACAGTTTCGAAACTATTTAGCAATTCTTTACAAAGTACAAAGCACTAGTACTGCAATGCAAACAATGTGGATTAGAGAGGAAAGATGAGCAGCTTGTGCTGCCAGTGCTGAGCAAGCTTGGCTCAAAGTACTCAGTCTTTGTCTCTACATTCCATTCCGGAAGAACTTCTATTCCTAATTGGAAGATGCATGTTCTAGATGCTTTTGTTGTGTCCTTGATACAAGAGAAAGATAAATTGGCTCAAATGGGAGTGATTCAAACCTCCAAGTATCAAGCACTCTCTGTAGGAGACTCAAACAATGCGAAAGCAAGAGGGAAGCACAAAGGAAAGGAGACCAAAAACACTAATTCGAAGCCAAAGGAGAATCAGAGATATTCCGATGGAGCCTCAGGTTCCAAGAAAAAGAAGAAATTCGAGAAGACTAGATGTCCCTGCTGTATGAGAGGCTTTCCATCCAGAGAGCCAGTGCATGAAGAAAACCATCGACCAATTGTCAACACTCCTTGATCAAAAGAATATTGGCCTTCCACAAGGAGCAAAGAAGTCTAATGCTGGACAACCGATAGAAGATCGTGAGAGGTGCCATGCCTTGAAGGCAGGCTTCACTCAATCGAAGGCTTATTTGATAGATTTTGGAGCATCCAACCAGATGGTTTCCTCTAGGGAATCCTTCACCACTCTAAATCTCTCAAGAGGACCTAGTATTCATATGGGAGATGACTCTCAAATCCCAGTTGTTGGGAGAGGTTCTATTAAAATCTAGCATGGTGAGTTCAAGAAAGTACTCTATGTGCCCTCCCTTGCAGCGAATTTGTTGTTTGTTTATCAGATAACTCATATAGGGTATCCCAAGAGAGTTACATTCAACTCTGACACAATAGAAATCACTGAATCCTCTACTGGAAATCTCATAGCGAAAGGGTTTGTTAATCATGCCTCCAAGGCATATGACTTCTCCCATTTCCTGCCTGCTTCACATCCAACAACTCTATTCACTCATGCAAATAACACAAGCAAGCTATGGCATGAGAGATTTGGGCATCTCAATTTCAAATATCTCCGGCAACATCACAATGACAAAATGGTTGAGGGCTTGCCACTCATCCAAACATCAAATGGAGTATGTCATGCTTGCTTGGTAGGTAAGCATCCAGAGAAGAGATATGAAGTTGGGAAGGCAACTAGAGTTTCCTCTACACTTGATCTAATACACAGTGATGTCTCAGGACCAATGCCTACAACATCAATCAATGGATCCAGATATTTTCTTACTTTTATTGATGATTGTTCAAGGTTTTGTTAGGTTTATTTTATGAAGCAAAAATCAGAGGTATTCGAAACTTTCAAAATTTTTAAATCCTTGGTTGAAAATAGCTTCAGAAAGAAGATCAAGTCCATTAGATCAGATAATGGAGGTGAATACATTAGGAGATTTTCAGCAGTTATGTGAATCAGAGGGGATTCGAATGGAACACTCAGTTCCATACACACCACAACAGAATGGTGTGGCTAAGAGGAAAAATAGATCATTGAAGGAGATGGCAACTTGTCTTCTCCAAGCAAAGAATCTCCCTCCTTCTCTTTGGGTTGAAGCTGTAAAATGTGCTTCATTCATACAGAACAGAGTGCCTCACAAATCAGTGATTGGGGCCACTCCTTCCGAAGCACTATTGGGGCATAAACCCGATGTCTCACACTTGAGAGTTTTTGGTTCCAAAGCTTGGGCTAGAATTCCTATGGACAAGAGAAAAGCCTTCCAAGCCTAGAGTAGCAAATGCATACTGCTGGGATATGATGAGGATGCAAAAGCATATAAATTGATGGAACTTGGAACTAGGAAGTGCTTCATAGAGCATAGTGTTCAGTTTGAAGAAGATCAGTTGCTTGATCCACCACAATCCTAAGCAAAAGGAGGTATAATCACTCTTCCATTTCCATTTGATGATGGCATTTTGTCTCATGTTTCAGATTTAGATGATGAATAACAAGATCAACATGATCTTGATATTGAGGTTGTACCTCATGAGAATCTAGATCCAAATCTAGCTCCCATTCCAAATCAGTGGCCTAAGCCTAAATGGGCCCAAAAGCTCATTGAAGCAGCTGGGAATGGTGCTGGGAATCCAGATGACAGAAGGAGAACATGGTCCTAGTATCAGAATTAACATGTTGCACTCTCTCACACAGCTTTGCTATCTATAGAGTGGTGCAACAAACTTCAAAAAAATTGCTAGTTGATGATAGCGAATGATCAACAATTTAACCCACTGAAGAACAAAAATGATCATTCCATTCCTCCTCCAGAAAGAAGAAACACAAGCAACATTCATCAGATCACAAGAAATTTGAGAGGTTCGCATACACAGTCTCAGCATGTTGATGCACAGAAGAACCAAGATACTGCATTGTTGTTGCATAGTGTTGCAGATTGTAGCAAAATTTTCACAAGCTTTTGCACAAAGAGAAAAAATGTCTCTCAAGTATAGCTTGTTTTCTGATTCCTACTTATTTTGAGAGGGGGGGTTTCCCATGAGGGATTCCCCATTATCCTTATTTTATTGAGCAGTATTTTATGTCATTTAGATTGTATGGGTGACTTTTGGCCTAGTTGTCAGTGCCCAAGTTGTCCAAAGTTAGGATTAAGGGGGGTGTTAGGATTAATTAACCCTCCTTTGTCCAATATAGTCTATTTGGTCATTTTGCCTAACTTAGGGAGTTATTATTAGTGTACTAGAGTGTGGGGGACACACCTAGAAGTTATCTACCACTTACTGCATGTCCATGCATGAGTTTGTGCCTCTAGGAGCAATCCCTACATTATAGGAGCCCACTCTGAGTGCCACCTATGTCACATGGTTTGAGTTCGACGACCTTGAAATTCGATTCGAATTCGATTTTTTTTATGAAGTTCACGATGAGGTTCGGCATTAGGTTCGCCAATATAAAAAATTTCATATATATAATAATATATATAATAAAATATACAATAAAACAAATGAAGAAAATATATCAAATTTTATCATTATAATTTATGTTCAATGCTGCAACTTGCAAGTTGCAACCTCCATGTACATTTACACTATAAAATTTAAATAATGAAATAATTTGAAAGCAAGAAATAAGTAAGTAAATTTAGCGGATCTGAGCATTATAATCACTAATTAGTATGAGTAAGCAGTGCTGCAGTAGCACTAATCAGCAATAAAAATATTAAAATTTACAACATTAACATAATTCCAAGTTTTAAAGAGCCACATCCTGATTCCTAAATATACAAAACATGATAAATATGATGAATCATAAATTATAATGATTCAATAATAAGTAAACTATTAAACATGATGCTATTTTCAGCATATATTGGTAATCGCAGTTGTAAATTACAAAATCAACTACATACTGTCCACTAAATTCAAAATTTAAAAGGCTGTCCACTAAATTCAAAATATAGGCTCTTATCAATCAACTACATACAATCTTCAAAATATAAGCTGGCTGCTGTAATAGTCTTCAAAATATAGTTTGTTATAGTCTTCAAAATACAAATTTAAAGGCTGTCCATAATGTAAAACACATATAATCCTTGAAATTGTTTCACAAAAATTCAAACATGGTCAAATTCCTATTCTAGTGGCCTACTTGTAACATCATAAATATCTAAATCATCAAGAGCACAAGGGGCAGTGAAGGCACTAGAGATGTTATTGTTAGATGCGTCACTAACTAAAACTCTGTCATCAGTAGCAGTAGGCTCATCCCTACTATCACCATCAATGCCAAGATCATTTTCTTCCGCACTTGAAGTAGGATCAGCCTCAAACCATGGGTGAGTGGAACTAGATGAATCTTTGGCCACACTGTTTAAAGCCAATTTCAAATTGCTGCGAACATAAACAAGGTTTTCCAATCGTGTAGATAGTAATTTGTTTCTCTTCTTTGATTGGATATGGTTAAAACTACTCCAATTCCTTTCACAAGGAGAGGAACTTGATCCCTGGCTCAAAACATGAACTGCAAAACGTTGTAATTGAGGTGAGTCTGCTCCATAGTAACTCCACCATTCCCATGGAGGAATGCTTTTCCTATCCTCTATGGCACAAGCACTTCCAAACAACCCCTCTTCTGACTTGTATGCCCGAAGTTGCTCTCTAAGCCTCCTAGATTCTTCTAGATTTGGAGTCAACCACTCAATAGCTGCATATAAGCCACTCATGACTTCTACATCATCATTTCTTTCTATCCCAAACAATCTAGGATCCAAATAACAAGCTGTTGCATGCAAAGGGCTATGCAACATCTTCCATCTCTCATCTATTATCCGCCATATGTCCATGTACTCATTTTCCACATTGTTAAAGGATTTTGCTATAGCTTCCTTGCAACGATCCATGCCCTCATAAACAAATCCCATGGAAGGGGTGTCACTATCGACCATGCGAAGCATGTCAACAATAGGTTCACATATTTTCAAAACCTTTATGGCACTTTGCCAAAAATCAATACCCAAAATTATTTTCTCCAACTCTTTCCCTTTAGATTCTTTTGAAAGCCGAGAGTTTTCCCACTCATTGTTGCAAACAACACCTCTAATACTTGCCTTTTCCTCAACCACTCTTTTGAGGGAAATGTAGTATGTGGCAAATCTTGTATCAAAGGGCCTCAATAGCTCTCTAGATGCTTGCTTCCTATACAAGCTCAAGGTGAGGTGATGGTTAAATATGAAGTGGGAAATTTGTTTCCCCTTCCGAATTGCCTCATTAATCCATGGAAACTTTGCTAGATCATGTAGCAACAAGTCAAGGCAATGAGCAGCACAAGGGGTCCAATAAATTGTTTTGTACTTATCCATTATTAGCTTTCCAGCTCCCACACAATTTGAAGCATTATCAGTTACAACTTGGACCACATTGTCTTCACCAACTTCAAGAATCACTTCTTCTAAGATCTTGAAAATGTATTCAGCAGTTTTCTTGTGTCCTGATGAATCAACCACCTTCAGAAATAATATCCCTTTGGGGCATGAAACCAACACATTGATTAGAGGTCTGTGACACATATCAGACCAACCATCAGATAAAATTGTGCAACCTGTTTTTTCCCAAGATTCTTTGATCTTGGTCAATCTGCTTGTCACCCTTTCTTTTGACCTCTTCAAAAGAGTGGTCCTTATCTTCTCGGAACTAGGAGGCACATATCCTTTTCCAAAATCTGAAATTTTCTTGCATGCATTGATGAAGTAAGGGTTTCTGGCCACATTAAATGGAATAGCAGCTGCAAAGAACATGTCAGCCATAGCATCATCAACCTCTTGCTTCTGTACAGGCTTCCAAAAAGAATTTAATGTGGTTGTCCCACTTGATCTTGTGTGTTGAGCCTGAGTTGAACTTGCAGTTGCATCTCTGCTTGGAGTAAGTGAGGAAGTGGGGTTGTAAGACATTTCAATCTCTGATTGAATCCGTCTTTTTTTGTTTTCATTCATCTCCTTGGTTCTTTTAATTTTGTCATAATCAATTTCAAGTGTTTGTCTCAAATCTGCAGACACCTTTTTGCAACCTTCAACGCCACCTCCTTTACCATTACTAGAAGAAAGCAGGTGGTCCATCACTCTTGTTAAAGACCCACAAAACTGATGACCACATACTTTGCATTTCAAATGCTTGCCAAACCCATCCAATTTCTCCATATACTTCCATCCTTCTGCTGTTGATTTTTGAGGTGCCATGTATGATGTTTCTGCATTTTTTGTTTTGTAAAGTCAAACAATTTTTTAGAATTTGTTTTTCATTTTGAAAAATCAATTAATTTGCAAGACTAATACTATTGTCTCAAGAAATATCAAATTTGGAAATTTCAAATGCTAATGGAAAATTGAAATCTAAATTCCTACAACCAGGGTGCGTGACCACTGACATCAGAGATCAGAAAAAACAGATCTTTTAAGTACAGACTTCATTCTACAGACCTGAACCAGTTGGCAGTGGTTATGGAGTTTCCAGAAGGATTGTATTCAAGTTTTTTAGTACTTTAGGCATTTAAGAGATCAAGGGTTTATCAGTTTGTAGTACAAACTTCAAAGCATCCACTATTATAAAAATTTGATGTGGATTCTCCTCAAGTTATAGTGGATTATGATAATCATAACCCCATTAAATATGGTCCCTGTGATTCAACAGCAAGTAAACATTAACAAGCTGTGAAGACTGAAGTTTTCAAAACATTAACAGGCTGTGAAGACTGAAGTTGGAGACCAATGATGAATCAAACAGCAACTAAACATTAACAAACTAGTAGAGAGCCGAGGCACATTTCAAATTCAGACTGTGCATTTCACATATACGGCTAGGAGAGAGAATCGTCACTTTCTGTGCCCTTTTTGCCCAGCAAATGTCAATTTTGGAAGTTCTATTCAGTGCCCTAGTCTAGACTCTATTGCAGAAAAAATTTAACACACAGATAAACTCTGTGCAGGAGTGAGAACCTCTGTTTAAACTTTGTTTAAACTGTGCAGGAGTGAGTAACTCTGTTTAAACTTTTAAGCTAAAAAAATTAAAATTAAAGAGGCTTCAGCACTGACCCACTTTGTGACCGGTCCACTCCTTCACTGTGTAATGTCCTCTTCTTTTTAGGCCCTGAGGCCCATACCGCTAACCTATGTGATTCCTATGGGTTCGAGCGGTTACTAATAGCTAGGGAATCAGATCAGGACTGATGCCATCCATAGAAGAACTACGACATCCTCACTTGGTCAAGAAGGGCCACCTGGGCCAAAGGCCACCTTCATGCATGACCATGCTCTTTGCATGCAAGTCAATGGCAAATTAGAAGATAAAGTGACCTAATTAGGTCAAAGATTAGGTTTTGCGCAATTGAACTTTATAAATAGAGGGTAAAGCAAGAGGAGACCTCACTTATGCTTATGATTATTTTTGGGAGCTCTTGGATAGCAGCACAGCGTGCAGCACAGCAGTTGGGGTTGGAGACGGAGTCTTCAGCTAACAGGATTTCAGTAGTGAAACATCTGTCCTAGTCTTATTCCAGGTAAGCCATACTGGTTCACCACTTGATCTTCATTCATTCATCAGTTATATAGCACAAGCTATAGATTGTTGCAGGACACGGTGCAGCCGTAAGGGGGGTTTTCAACCAGAAAGCCCTGATCAGCTGTAGAGCCTCCAGATCTCAGTTTCCTTCAGAAACTCAGGCACCAGTCTTATCATCAGCTACATACTCCGGCACTCCTTGATTATCAGCTCCATCTGAGCTCATCCGAAGGAGTTATCAGCAATTCCGGACCACCAGGGGCGTGAGCAGCTGCCTCAAAGAACCAAGACGCTATCATACTTAGAGGGTTCAAAACTGCAGTATATTCCAGCCAATCTCTCCGTCACAGCGAGGCTATCAGCCCTGCAAATCTGCGGATCCATCGGACACCTCCTTCCTTGAGGGCGTCACCTATTGCTCTGATTGGGCGTCTTGTTGCTGGAGCATTCACCGGAGACGGGAGAGATCAGGTCCTCTCCGATCCAGTTCTCAGTGCTTGCAGACTTTATCTGAAGCAATCCAGCTCGTTATCAGTGGTAAGTGTGCATTCTATCTCACAAACCCTAACCCTAATTTTTCCTATAAAATAGGGATTTTTGCCTAGCAATCTATAAGCCCAGTTGTATCAGCACATTTGTTTAGAAATAGAAAATATCAGTATTTGGGATATTACACACTGCTTCAGCCTTCAGCGAATCAGCAAACCCTCGGCCTCACCCACCAGTGATGAGTCGGAGTCCAGGTTTCGAATCTCGATTCGAGCACTCGCGAGTCGCAGTGGACTGTGGACTTTGGAGTAGTGTCCCGCAGGGTCGACCGTCGAACGAACTATTGTGTGATGGCGACGGGCGTTAGGGACCAGGGTTGCTCCACACCCGAGGAGAAACTTGAAAGGTAGGGCCTGAACCAGTGGAATCGCAGTGGACTCGCGGACGCGGTGCGTAGTCACGGAGTCGTGGGCTGCCGACCACGGCCACTAATTTGCAGTTGCACAGTGCACTTAGCACTAGTGTAGAGTTGCAGCCAGGGTTTGTTGCCGCCTAATACACACTTTATGACACGGGAAAGTCTCCAACCCGCTTTGTGTGTCCTTGGGGGCAAGTTAGAGCTGGCGACCACTGTCACCACAGTCCACAACTCCTCCGTTTAGGCAAGATCCCAACAGAGCCAAGGGGGGTAGTCCCTACAGGAAAATGTTCCTAAGATTATTAACTATTAGTTAAAGGGATTTTTTATTAAGATTACAAAATTACAAGATCAGTGCCTAGATTAAATGGAGTCAAAAGATTACAAGTTACAAACTTACAAAAGAATTAAGAATGAGTATCCACAGTTGCCTAAGCTAAGCAAGATCTACAAATTACTAAACAATATGATTACTTAATCAAATGAATTAAAGATGCCACCACAAGAGTTTGCGAAACTGAAAGAAATACTTGCAACTGAAAAGTGAAAAGCTTGCAGTAAAAACCTTGAACAGCAAGGCAAAGATAAATAACAGTGACCTGTGTTTGTAGGACGTTTTGCAATGTCTCTTGTAAATTTTAATGAATTTTATTAGAGTTGAAATCTTTGATTAAGTCTTCGAACCGGTCGTGTGACTACCCCAATCCAGTATTTCTCAAGTTAAATAGAGAATGCTGTTGCGCTCAACAAAGTGGGAGCAAATCCCACCCGTAGCTCACAGGTCAAACCCCAATGCCCCAGTGCTCAACAAGGAGGACGTAAAACGCCTAGAGACCCCCCACAGTCTACTACCCCAAGTCGCCTCCCAGGCACTGTTTTTAATCAACAGGAAAATTTCTAGATGGATGCCTATTAAACTAAGACTTCTCTATCCCCTGTCGTATCTCGTGAGTACCCCGAAGGGTGATAATCGAGTAGAGGAGCAGGAAATAGTGAAGTTGTTGTTGGTTAATTTTAGAAGTAAATTTTAGTCTTGGTGATTAGCATGCAAGGTAAATTTTAAGCTATCAACAAGATCAACCAAGCGGTATCCCTTATGGGAGGTGCTGGTACTTGATCTTGGACTGAAAAAATGAAATGTGAAAGATTGTAACAAAAAAAGAAAGAAAGTTGTTTTAATTAGCTAAGCCCCCACTTCTCCTGCTTTTCATATCCAACTTGAAGTCCCTAAAGGGAGATGACAAGTGGATAGAGGATACACGGGATAGATGGGTTGTATGATTACCCCTTTGACAGAAAATTAAAAATTACTGAAACTTGAAAGAAACTGTAACTAGCTAAAGCAATGCTAACCGCACAGCAATCTCTGTGACAGAGATGGTAGTTTGTCACAGAGATAGTGGGTAAACTGAAAATAAAACTAGAAAGGAAAATACAACTAGCTAAAGCAGTAAACTAACCTCACAACAATCTTTGTAACAGAGATGGTGGTCTGTCACAAAGATAGGTGGGTCAACAGAAAAATAAAACTGATTAAACTAACCTCACTTCAATCTCTGTGACAGAGATGGTGGTCTGTCACAAAGATAGGTGGGTAAACAGAAATACTTGCAAATAAAACTAACTCTAAGCAACTACTTATACAAATTTACAGCAGAGAAATACCCCAAAGAGAACTTCTCATTTGGGGTTTACAATGTAATAGAAGAGAGAGAAGAAGTGTAGTTTAGGGCCTCTTTTGGACCAAATTTTTGCTAGTTTTTTCTGGGCAATTTAGGGCAGCATAACCCCCTCTTTCTGTGCACAAAACCTGCAATAAAATCAGCAACTTACTTGCTGGAAATTACTGCAGAAAACTGAAACAGAAAGTTAGAACAATTTAGTGTACAACCCAGAAATTTTACAGAAAAAAATCTGAACTTTAAAAATGGAAAAACAGAAATTTTAGTGGCTGAAAATGAATGTTTTTAGGGTGAAAACAACATATAAACAGCAAATTTATAAGCCTATACTAATATATAATGGATGAGGGCCCTAAAACAAGGGTTATATTCACTATACAGTGAATAAAACCCAGTTTCAGGATAGGAAAAGAAAAATGGCCGAATTGAAAATTTAAAAAAAAAGAAACCCTTGGAGGATCCTTCTTAGCTTTGGATCCCTGCAAATAAACTATTAAAGCTGCAACCAGAAAGCCAAGAGATGAGTACAATAATAAATCCTACAAAATACTTTGTAGAATCTTACTAATCTACTCACAAATGAAGATAGAAATACTTCTACCTACAAGTCTCTCCACAAAATACTTTGTGGAGAGCTTCCAAGCTAAACAAGAGCAACAATAATTGAAAATTTTACAAGGTTACCTCACTAATCCAAGCATGAAATGAGAAAATGATGGCACAATATTCCTCCAAAGCTTCCTTCTATTATGGCCCAACTAGGGCAAGATTCAATACAAAGTAGCAAGAGGCTTGGGCCAAATGCTTGAGAGAATATGAGAAGAGAATGGGGAAAGATTCCGGCAGCATAACAATAGCAAGAATGAAGTTGTCAAATGAGGGAGTGAGACCCTCATTATATAGTTGAAGAAGACCCCAACCCCTTGAAGATCAATGGCCGAGATTAGATCTAGATCTAGGTTAAATCTCCACCACTAGATCTAGATATTTGACTTAATCCAAGTCTTGATCCATGTCTCAATCATTTTGCACCCTTAGATCTAGGGTTTTGACCAATGCTCCTTCCTTAGATTGCTTTTCGGGTTAAAACGTGGGCCCAAGCTAGGCGCCCCTCTAGATTTAGCGCCCCTCTAAAAATGGTTAGACGCCCTCCAAAAATGGCGCCCTCCTCCAAGAATGATAGCGCCCCACTATATGTGGTAGCGCCCTCTACATTTGGGGCGTCCTCCTTTAAATGCATGCGCCTCCTCTAAGCTAGGCGCCCCATCTTTATTTGGTGGCACCTCCATATGTGGGTAGCGCTCTCCATTAATGGTAGTGCCCTCTCTATTTGGTGGTAGCGCCTCCCTTTAGTAGCGCCCTCATTAATACGTAGCGCCCACCTCCAAATTTGGTAGCGCCCTTCCTCTTGTTGACGCCCCACTAAAATGGTATGACGCCTCCTCTATCTATTAGTGTCACATTTAAACCTTGTTTGTCCTCCAAACTAGGCTTAGAGCTTAGCCATTTAAAAATCTAACCTTTAGACTTAGGCTAAAATAAAAATTCACCTTAGATTAAAATTTTCAATTTAATTTTTAAATTTTTCCAATTTTGACTTAGGAAAAATTAAAAATAACTTGAAAAATTTATATCTTGGCCATGGAGGGGTGGAAAAATTTGAAATAAATTTTTCCTAGGCTTAGCAACCCCCAAACAAAATTACCATGGCATTATTTGATTTTTTCCTTCAAAATCAAATAATATGAATTTTTGACTTAAGGAAATTAATTAATTCCCTAGGAAAATAGACCTTGCTTAGCCAAAAATGGTCTATCTCCTCAACCCCTTATCAGAATGACATGGGACTCGAAGCAGTGGCTTAGGGGGTTTCATAGCAATTTACCTTGCATTCATAGCCTCTATTACAAAATGCCAGTGCTTGAGCACTTACATTATTACATCAAAACTGAGTTAATTAACCACCAAGGGGTGCAATTAATTAACTAGAAAAAAATTAATAAAAATACACAACATAACGAAACTCCGCAAGACTCTATACAACTGTCTAGCATGGTCACGAATGACATTTTGAACCCTTAGCCACCCCATGGACTTGACTATTAGAACACCCGTCACCACTTTGGAGGATTTTGAGTGAAAAACCAAACCAATTAAAATCATTTACTCAACAAGATTAATTGGAAAGGGAAAAAACACTCGATGAGGGGACTTCCCTAACAACCAGTTCCATGGTGTGACATCCATATCGTATGACACACACTAGCACATATAATTACATTAATTTTCCCACGCAGGGGAGCGGACATTTCGTTTTACAAAGAGGCAATTGCCCTGCAGAAGCAAAAAATCCTCAGATTTTTCCAAGGTACAATTTGTACAATTATATACATCTTCATGTACATGAAGTTGCCACCTAGTCGAAATAGGTGGGAAACAGGGTTCACTGTTGACTGTTGAATGCAAACAAAACTGGTATGAATTGTAGGAATAATGATTTTTAAGTTTGCTCAGTTATATTTGTTTTCCTTAACATACGATTTGTGGTTCATACGATTTGTTAAAACCCAACTATGGATAAATAATAATAACAAATTTATGGATAAATAATAATAGAAATACATTTATTTAAAACCCAATTATAAAAATCTAATTTAGTATAACCCTAGGGCCCAAACGATTGGTTAAGCTTTTGTTCTCACTCTTGAAATTCGCCAAAAATTCGCCTTAAGTTCGTTTAAAGTTCGATTCGGGTTCGATTCGGGTTCGATTAGGTTCGAGTTCGAGTTCGATTCGATTCGATTCGGTTCGGTTCGGCTTGAGGTTCGGCATTGGAATTCGCCGAACCTGAACGAATTTCGATTTTTTGTTAAAGTTCGGCGAATTTCGAACTCCAAGGATAAAATTCGCCGAACCCTGTGACATAGAGTGCCACCAGCAGCCTCCATCAGTTGGTTGTGGTAGGTAAGCAGTTATGCTGAGTTAACCTCTAGTTACAATCAGTTAGATCACTTTCAGTTAGCCTAGCGCCAGTTTTGCATGTATGAAGGAAGAGTGGTGCCTTTTTCCGACCTACTTCATCAGTTGACTAATTTAGACATCCAGAGTTAGACTAGTGAGTTCCGGTAGTGATTTAGACACACTGAGTTAGTTATTCAGTCAGCTTGAGCTGAGAGATTCGAATCCTATCCATGGCATTTGAATTCTATTTATTGTATAATCATTGTATTATTGATTAATTAATGAAGATTAATGTTGTGATTATCTGAGCAATTCTTGTCTGATTTATCTGAAATTTGTGGCATGAATTTCCTGTTCAGTGTACGTTCTCTTTGATTATTCCACTACATAATTCTCTTCCTACAGCTTTCATATTTTCCTGTAGATCAATGGTTCACAAATTTAACATCTACACCCCTTGGCTTCGTTAGGAGTTTGCCTAAATGGAGAAGTCAAGATCAAGTGATAGTACTTGACTTGAGACTTGCCCCCAAGGACGCACTTAGTGACTTGAAGATTTCTGCCACGACAACCTAACCCCCAAGGTGCGTGAAAGGTGACAACAATCTCTCAATCTTCATTTGTTGAAATACTAGATTTGATCCCCTTTTTTGCAAGTATTGTTAGTGATGTAGGTTTCCTAGCTTGATTAGAGTGGATGATCTCGGTTGAATCTACCATTCTTCAAGCACTTTCAAGACAGACACAGTCTCTTCGCTTCCCACCGCTGGATTCCTTAGATCTGGGCACTTTGCTTGAGCATTTCCTTCTCTCTTCCTTCCTTCACCTTTAAAATTAAACTTCTTCTTTGGTTCCAGTTACTTTGTAAACGATTAAGTAAATTAGTTTTTTTTTAAGAATATTCAAAGGATGATTTATTTAAGTACGTTGCTAGAGCCTAATCTTAAAGCTTAAAGGATTCTGCCACGCTAACTCCCCCCGAGGTACACGAAAGGCGGCAACAAGGATATGAATAATAGACGTCCATCTATTCATTAGAAATAAACAAAGAAATTTCCCTTGGAAAAAAATGTCATATGGTAGAAAGAAAATGTAGTGGAGAAATACAAATAAGCGAAATTAATATCAAAATCTTTGCATTTTGAATAGTATTAGGCTTTCTATGAAACATATAACAATATTTTTTGGATTAGTAAGCAATGGCCCATCCTTCTTTTGTGAAGTTACATTTTCCTTTAGCTTGGAAACCACAGCCCTATATTCCATCGAATTCAACGAAATACTGGCACTTTGCCTCACCATTTCAGGCATTCTACGATTGTGGGCCATCAATCTCGCCATGTTTCACACACAATCCCAATTACAATAATTATCTCTTCTACTTTTGTTTCAACATAGGGAGCACAACCATCAGATTTTGAACATAAATCATCATCACAATGAATGCTCTAACATATTGCCAAGACTGTAGCCTGACAAAAACAACAGGTTCATTCAGCTTCGCTTGATATTTTACTTTTATTCTCATGTATGGTTTGAAAAAGAGGCTAGGCAAACAAAGAGTTTCAGTAAAAGTTCCCCATTATCTATTGCCAAAAAAAGGTTTAGAAAGGTGTTTAATTGATAAGAATGACATCTCAACTAAAGTAAATGAAGAGTATAGTGGCTTGCCATAGCACTCATATCTTTGTTTTCCTTGAAATGTATTCTACCATTTGAAGAAGCTCGCCCTGTGTTGGTTACACTTCCATTGTTAGACTTTCCAAATCACATTCATTGTAGACCAATTCACCTGCCTCTCCAATGTCAAGATAATGTTGATCCAATTTCCGATGTTGTTATGGAATTTATGATTTCCTCCTCCCACAATGTGATTACTTCTATTTAATGAACCAACAGTACTCACTAAATACATGTTTTTGCTAAATACAATGTACATACAGGCTAAATCATGCTAGAGAAAAACAGTTGATATGATTGTTAAAGATGGCCTACATCGTCCATGATGAACTAGACTTGTATTTTACATGTCAAATATCAAAATATAAGTTTCATAGTAGGCTATATCCTTTGAGATATAGAAGTCAAACCTTTTAGGTAGAGTCTTGCCAGCAAATCCTTAACACCGGGATCCTCAAATATTACATTAACAGTCTGGTGCACAGCTTCCTGTAAAACAAAAGAAAATGGTTTCAATCTCCACTTTAAAATTATAGAAAAATAACTGCGATTGGCAATAGTCAAACTATTAGAAGTATTGAGTGGCAACTAAAAGCAAAGGCCTCGTCCTGCTTCTTAACAGTCCAATAACAAACTACGAAATCCGTTTCATAGTCCTTAAAAATGGGATTAACATGTTCAAAAATCTCCACAACTCTAAATACAACATGGCCTTACAAGTTTAAAACAACCAGCATTTGCAAAACAATTACTGTATTCGATAGGAGAAATAAATTTTGAGATACATAAATTAAAGTTCTGAAAAGGTAATTGATATACTAGGACATAATACATAAGCATCGAGGCTCTAAATCAACTCTAGAGTCCAAAACTCATCAAAACACTAATTTTACGAGTAAATAATCAGTTGAGTTATGAATCATAGCTCATCAGCATCATCAGCATAGGTTGAATCGGCAGAAATGTCCGTTGGATCAGCCTCTACATGTGCTATAATCCCCTCTTGAGGGGATGCCCATGAAGATCCTTTCCCTGACTCATCAACCTCTACTCCAGCTGAAGTCATCCTCCAGAAAATTAGTTGCTAATCAATTGTCCACGACCCTATCCACGGTTTAGGGATTCAATACTTTAGGATTTTTTCTGTTGTTTCTTATCTTATGTGCTTTTTAAATGGCTAAGCCATCTCAACTCACTGACAAGTTTTCCATCTCTGACAAACACGGTCTTGGCCAAGCCAAATCTGACTAGGTCAAGTCAGAAACCAACTGATTGTAGTAGATGTGTGACTTCTGAAAACTAGCAGAACCATCAAGATATCAACTGTAGTAGACATGTGACTTCTGAAAAGCAGCAGAACTGCCCAAAGGAGATGCACAAGGCAATGGCCTCCACTGAACAATCTGTTAGCTAACTATAGCAATGCCTACCTATGGTTGAGCCAATAAAGCTACGTACATGATGCAGAAGCGAAACCAAGCTGAAAGTAGTTTCGAGCCAGAAGAAGAGAGCAGCAAACTCTTTGTAAATGATAGGCGGTAGAACCATCTACATGCTTTTGATAATATTTCGAAGCACGAGGACCTAAACTCTTCAGATTTAGCTACCCTCTAAATAATAGTGGTGGACAATGCACGGACCTTCAAGAATGAAGTCTACTAAGCTGTTAGCTCTTTGCCAAAAATAGAACATTATATTGGGACATAGTCTACTAAGGTGTTAGCTCTTTGCCAAAAATAGAACATTATATTGGGACATTTGACAAATTACTATCATCAAGGTAATGGTCTTAATGAATTATCTACTAACAATCTTTTGAAAAAAATCAAAAGACCCTAGCAGAAAACAACATGGTTTGGGACAATCACTTGAAGTATGCATTGTGATTTGTGGGCTGATTGTGTTATTTGTAATAAATAAAATATACAAATACTAAATAATAAATAATAATAACAATAATAAAAAAAGATAACTAATAATTAGAAATGATTAGTTATCTAACTTAAGTAAAAGACATGTCCTTTCATATGAAATGGCACAAGTAGCTCTATTTATTTGGGTCCTGATTGTATTGTAAAAATCATATTCGTATTGTATTCAATATTCATATTTTATATATTGTGTTCTAAATATTATGGATTATTTAATATTCCAGATATTTTAGATACGTTTTATGTGTGAGTGAATTTCGTTCGGTTCATGTGGTATTAGAGCCCCTTCTTGTGCTTGATTCCAGCCTTTTGCCACAAACCCTTCTCAGAGCTTCTCGGAAACTTGGCTTTTGGCCATAATCTAGGACCTTGTCCAAATTCCGGCCTTTGGCCACAAACCCTTCTGGGAGCTTCTCCGAAACTTGGCCCTTGGCCATTATTTTTAATGCAGGCGTTCGGCCAAAAAAAAAATTCAGACAAAGTTAATTTAAAAAATAAAAAAGGAGAAAACAATAAATTATTTGAGCTGCAAATAAGAAGAAGAAAACAATTGCCTGCACATGTGTGGCTCATTGGCGATTCACTTGATATGAAGTCACATGTTGTAAATGAGGTCACGAGTTCAAATCACACCTTGGCTTACCCGTGTCCCATGCTTGCGGGCTGTTGTGGGGCACCTAGGGGAATAGTGGTAGCGGGAATGGATCCCTGGTCCCCGTGTCACGCGAGTACAAGCCCAGACCCTAGCTGTCGATTCCCCTAGTCAAAAAAAAAGAACAAGTGGGAAAAATAAAATATTACGAGTGGGAAAAAGAATTATCCGCAAGGAAAGGAAAAAAAAGTTAAAGAAGAGAATTCATAAAACCACACATGGTTTTATGAGGTCGCACAGGGTTTTACTTACAATATTAAATTATAAAGAAGATTGATAAGGTATGCTTTGAGGGATAAAACATCTTGATGAGGAAGGAAATGTAATAACTAAAATATACAAATACTAAATAATAATAAAAATAATAAAAAAAGATAACTAATAATTAGAAATGATTAATTATGTAAGTTAAGTAAAAGACATTTCCTTTCATGTAAAATGGCACAATTAGGCCTATTTATTTGGGTCCCAATTGTATTGTAAAAAGTATATTCGTATCTTATTCAATATTCATATTTTATACATTATGTTCTAAATATTATGGATTATTTAATATTCCAGATATTTTAGAAAGTTTTGTGTGAGTGAACTTTGTTCGACTCATTAGTACTAAGAGGTCTATAGACACCTCCCCTTTCCAGATAGTCTATGGTTTTAACGCAGTGTTTCGTATTCAACTAGTGGTCTTTGTGGTCAAACCACTACAGTTTGCAAGACATTGTAGAGGAGAATAATGGGATCGAAAGGAGAATGTATATGTTGATGGAAGTACAAAAGAATAGAGAGTTTCTCAATGAAAAGACATAGACATAGTAATAACAAATAAAGAAGGTTTTTCATTGGAAAGCAAGGGATAGGACATTTCAAGATAGATATTTAGTCCTGTTGTTGGACTGCAAGAGAGAAAACCCAAGTAAACATGGCAAATTCAATTATTTGTCGTTGGGATTGTTACTGCACAAACTAGCGCATGTAGTGAAACCCCCAAAGATCGCTACTAGTTCACAGTAACTTGAGAGGTGTTACCTCCTGTCACCATGATAACTACCTCTATGCACTTCTGGTTGGCTCTTCTCCTACACGAAGGGGCATCCTAAGGATAGGATTGCTATGCTATGGCAATGAGAGCACAAGGTTATTTGAAAAAGGTATCCCTAGCAAAACAGGGTTCTAGTTTTCAAGATATTATAGAATAGGTGATGGAGAGACTGAAGATCAGTGCCAATATCCAACTAGGGCAATGGAGTCATGGTGAATCAAATGGCAAGTGAGGCCAAGAAGAATGCTCTTCAAGAATTGGTCTTGTTGTCACAACCATCGTAGTTGGGGATACCATGATTGCAGACCAATTTTGAACATATTCCTGAGCCAGTCCTTTTCTATGTTATACATGAGATTAGCAGTTGATGAGCAATTTATTGATGATCACTCCTACATTTAGTAGACCTAGAGCATAAACATTTTTAGTTTTATGCCATGACTGAACCTCATGACTCAAGCTCGATACTAAGTTAGCCATTCCTTACCATTCAAGGCAGATATGATGACAGTGCCCATGGTGTATACAGCAGCAGTGTTCCAGTGACATTCAGGTGTTCCAGATTTCAAATGTAGGTGTATGACCCAGTAGGTATATGGTTGGTACACTTTGGTGTTTGTTGTGCTCCTTTACTTATTTAAGTAGCTGGACTTGGTATATGGTGGTTATGCATTGGCGATGTTTTATGTGGTTTTATTGAGTGGTTGTGAATAGAAGTGATTTAATTTCTTTAATCGAGAGGTTCTTGTGCATACTCATTGGTCATGCCCTTTCATAGTATGGACTTGGTCATTTCCCCATGGGGATTATGCTTGCGAGTTGTGGCATCATTTTGTCACTGTCTCCATCCATCTGTTATCTTCCATTTCTGACTTTAACCCTGGCTTACAACTTACACTTTGACTACTGATATCAAGGATTTACCTTGCCTATACCCCTTTGTTCGATAGATCCCATGTTTTATTTGTGCCTCAGCTTTGGTTTGTGTGATTCTTATCACATGGATTGTTCTCCTTTAGTCCTCAAAAACAAGTATTCCTAATAAAACTGTCTTGAGACACTAAAGCATCGGAACTTAAATGTCATATCTAAATGGATGCTAAGTCAACACAAATAGTGTTTCTAAACACTACTGTAAATAAATTAAAATGTCTTTCGTAGCTAGTTAGTTGCCAAGAGACAAAAACTCATCTTTTGTATGATGTGAAGTCGTTCACCCCTACAGTGCAACAAGGTGGTCACTCCATCGCACTTATGGACGGTGGCGGGGAATGGAGGTCATACTAAGTCATTATCAGAGGCTTGCAAGGTTATTCAGGGCACCAGCTCTTGGAGGATGGCTAGTGAAAGTGGATCTAAAAGTTAAAGTTTAATGTTAAATCTTAAACTCTGCAAATCTCACTATGAATTAATTGCAATAAAGGTTGCTTGTCTAGAGTCTAATGGAAACATTCTCATCACTCTACCCATTTGTGAGGCACCACCATCCCCTACTGTTCATCTATCCAGCATATGTATAGTGTGGATCCCCTTTTCCTTCATCCGAGATGGTCACAATGTTGAGGTTGTCAAGTCATGTCGTTTAACCTAAACTTGTTTCTTCCATGCTCACCCATTACTAGCAAATGGTCAAATCTATAAATGAGTATACACTTGAGGTTCTTGTTTGGAGTGACTGGTTACTTTGTTCTAGACTTATTATTGATGTTTTATATTCATGATCGACAATTAAATGCCACTTTATACTTTAGTCTTGTTGCTAACATAACTAAAAAAGAACAATCTATCCCTTTGTACATTGCAATAGCAGGGATTTTCAGTTGGGTCATTATTTTGATCATTCTTGACCTAGTCAACCCAGTTTGACAAAGTCTACCATAGGTTTTAGGATGCGTTTGGACGAAAGTGTTTGATTTTGGTTATTCATGGCTTTTCAGTGTTCATTAGATGGTTCCATGCTCCAGACAAAGTTTCATATGATCGCATGCATTATTTTTATTATCATCAGCAGTTAAAGGCCAGATTTCTATTATTTAATATTCGGACATAGATGGATTTTTAGATGTATTTTTTGATGGATGCATGGTGTATGAGTACTCATTCCTACTTAATTTGGACATTATGAGTCGATTGGTACACTTAGTTTTCAATTCTGGGCATAGAGTGACAAATATATGATATTTTGGTGAGTTCATCATCCAGCTGCAGATTGCCATATAAAAATGGCATTTATATGATTTACAGAGATATATTTTGTTCTCCTAAGGCACAACAAGGGACATATTGGTGTGAATACTTGTTATTACCATATTCCTATGTTCCCGAATTCATTTTTGGATTCAATTCAGGCCCTGGAGTGGTCAGCATTTTTATTTTCCAGGATGATGTTTCAAGCATAAAAATTAATTAAAGAATGGTTGTCAAGGAAATCAATTTGGCTTAGTGGGGCAAGGAAATGGCATGAAATTGGTTCGAGACTTATTGTTGATGTATTATACACCTTCTAACTTGAGCTTGTCGGGTCCATATGTCCTCCTACATGTCATTTGGGGGCGTCATCTATTGTATTGAGGGACAGCGTCCTAGTGATATTAGTCACTTTATGTTGTCTCTTATGATTTGATGATGTATGTGGGTTGCTAGTGGAGATGTTTCATACCTCCTGGCCCCACCATTATGTTATATTGATGTACCTACTCATGAGTTATGTCTTATGTCCCCCATAGGGTGTCATTGAGGGAGTGTGCCCCCTCCTTTTAGAGTGATCCATGTAAATTTATATCCAGCATTTGTTAGTCGTTGTTCTTGATGTATTATCATTTGATCTTATCCCTTAATACTTTTGGGCTTTAGGGTTTTGGATTGTGAGGATCTATTTATTTGATCTTTCACCATTTGTAAAGGGACTTTTGGCTCTGGAAATATTGGAATAAAGAAAAAATTTGTAGATCTCTTGGAATGCTTTGATGAATGTTCTTGCAAATAAATTTTACGCCTCTTACTTAGATATTTATGTGGATCTTTTATGATTTCAACATATTTCTTGTCGAGGTCGAATTGATCTTTTGTAGGGTGCGACTTGCTTGGAGGGGCAATTGTGAGGGTTTCCACATCTCTCTTTCAGCAAATCGTTTCATCTTTCACGGAGTGACCAATTGTGATGTCATCCATTGACTTATTTCTTTTAGATGTCTTGCATAGTTTCTATTTCATTTGTGGATCAAATCTAACTTTGTTTGTTTGGATTTGCAAATGAAGAGGACACATTTCCTCCTTGGATCAACACATTTGGCTTCAAAACTATTGGATCTTGCTCGAAATTGTAACTAGGTGGAAGGATCATCGATGTGCTAGGACGTCGCAAGTTATTCCAGGTACGATCTACAAGGTTAGTATTGATTTCCATACTTTTATTCCATTTGTCACTTAGATGTAAATTAAAACCCTAGTTTTATAGATCTGATAGATCTAGCGATTATTTGAGCTTATAAATCAAAACCCAAAGCTAAAATCACTAAAAAACCTTAAAGAACCAAGTTTGGTCCAAAACCGACTCCATTTACCCATAGATCTAGCACTTGTCTCCTTTAAGCAATTTGCCCTCCTTGGATTGTTGATCATTTTTCCAGATCTATCAATTGCATTGTTGCTTGAACCTTGTCAAATCTTCAAATCTTGCATCAAGTGACAAATCTCAAGTGTCTTCACTTATTCATACCCTTATTTGTGGCCATCTTCACTTTTATTGCATAAACCTGTTATCACCCGCCTTGTAGTTGCTTGCTTGAGGTGGATCCAAAATGGATGGTAGAGGGGCAAGCAACTAAGGGATGGAACCACGACTGCCTAGACACCCAAATGGATGGTTGTCACGCCAATCAAGGCAGCCTTCACTTTAGGTTATCCTAGTCCAAGACAACAATGGGGGAGACCCGGATCTGCTCCTAACAGGACAGATCAAACCTAGACACCAGAAGAAGATCAGATGGGGCTTCAGGGTACTTAAGGTGCAAGGTGAACGGGAACCCTAGCTCTAGGGTTTAGGTACTAGCAACTGTCTTGGGACACATAACTATAACAGGGCAAGCACAAACAAAGTTGGGACTATCCAGTACCTAGAAATCAGACTCACTAAAAGGTGTTTGAGCTATCAATGAATGTTGGTAGATGGCAAAGGCTAAGAGCCTAAGGGCAGCGCTAGCTTGGAGATCAATGCTTTGTATGCATTGGGCAATGGAGTCAGCAGTAAGATAGCGTTTTAGGAAACCCACCTGGGAGACACCTCGATCTATGAACCCAGAAAGCAATTGGTCCTGAAAAGCCAAGGTACAGGAAACCCAGCTCAGTAGATGGCTAGCGCTAGGGCCTAGGAAGACAAACCTGAAGTTTTAGGGGATACCGAAAAGCTGATGGCTGAGCGTTGTGGATGAGAAGAGATCAGGGAGACCTAATCTACAAGCCCAAATCAGGAAAACAGTAGAAAAATCAGATCTAGAAAGGTCCAAATCTGATGATGGGCTAGGAGGCTGAAAAACTGACGTTTTCAGATCTAGGGCAAACCAAGAGGAATTAGGACAACGTTGAGGGTGTTCTAGGATGATTGGAACCCGATCTATCAGCCTATGATGTCAGATTTCAGAAAAACCTATTTTCGGAAAAGGCAAATTTTCAATGAGGGCGCTAGGGCAGTTTCAGTCTATTTTTCAGATCCCGGTAAAACTATTGAGCCACTTGACAGCGTTCCAGTTGTTTTAGTGAAGGGGAGGCCCGATCTATGAAACCCAGAAAAGGTTTGGCAAAAGATCTGACAGTTCCCTGATTATTTGATTTTTTAGGTTTTTATGGTTTAAGAGTTTTCAGAAAAATAGTTAAATTTCAAAAAGGTACAATGGAATAAAATCAGAAAAGAAGAACTTACCTATGGATCTTAACAAGATAAGCTTGTAGAAGTCTGTAACAGTGACAATCCTAGCTATCCCAATCAATCCTGGAAGATCCCTGTGATTTCTATGGCATATGCAAGCTCTAAACCATCAAAGCACCCCCTACCCTGCATGAGCAAACGTCAACCATATCAGATTTGCACATACAGAATAAAGAAACTGAATGCTACAAGACAATAAAATGAAGTACTCATAGATCACAATGAAACTAATGAAAACCCCCTGATCCAAGACGAAGAGAACCGAGCGAGTTGAGGTCCCCCTACAAAAACGCTCCAGCCAAAACACCCTCCTATAGACAAAACAATGATAGCCACGAAAAAAATACTTCTCACGAGAATTTCCACGATGCGAGTAAGCTGAAGACAAGCTAATCACCATTTGAGCACATCAGATGCAAAGCAAATCCAGAAAAATTTCCACATAAAAAGACTTTATATTATTCAGATCCAAGAGCCAAAGACCCCTTACAAATGAGAAGCTCTCTCCTTTAAATAGAAATGAGAGAACCTCAATCATAACCAAATCCTAACCACTTTCAAAACGAGTGGCTAAGATTAAAAAATACAATGTTCTAATCAATGGTTGAGATGAGCTCAACATACAATACATGGATCAATATAATTATAATTTACCAAAGTGGACTTAAACCTGTTGATGAAATTGTCATTGATGCCAACATGGTCTTGATGTCATCGATATCACCACTTTGTTGAACTCTTGAAGAAGCCCTGCTGATGATGCTGAAGACCCTAGAGATAATCCCGAAGCCTTGGTAGACAATGGAGAAGCCCATGAAGTCTTGGAACCTTTGATGAAGACCCCGATGACCTTGCAAAGGTCATGGAGCCCACTACTGGCAATTGATATGGTTAGATGGCATGATGAGCCTTGATGGAGATGATAATTCTTGAAGATGGTCCTAAGTGCATAAGGAATATCTTGCACCCACTTATATGATGGATGGCCATGACCCTGCATGAAGCTCTTTATACCATAAAAGTTCGTGAAGAAGCCATCAAGAAGAATTCAAGTCATTTCATGATGGCCTGCACAAATTGAAGAAAATATGAGTAAAGGATCTTGTCAATGCAAGCAAGACCCTCATAAGATGATAGCCCTCGTCACGCCCTTTCCAACGGTAGGTGGCACGTCACGTGGTTCCTCATGGTTGATGAGATATTAACTTTTGAAGTCGACCCAACAAAAATTATAAGTCGGCTTAGTCAAAGTTTTATTAAAAAAAAAAATAATAATAATAATAAAATATTTTTATAGTATGTCGGCCCCATTAAAAATAAATTAAATATGTATTTCGGCCCTAAAATTATGGAGGAAAAACTAGTATAAATACCCCATGCAACTCTTCATTTTTTACATGGAAATTTCGGCCATCTCTGAGGCAGCCGCAGGAGCAGTGGAAATTTTTTTTTGGAAACAGCTCGTTTTGTGTGGAAATCTTCTGTGGAGCAGCAGAGATTTAGGGCTGGTCATTTCTACAGTAATCTTTGTCCTCAGGCTGCTACAGCAGCTCTTAAAGGTCTGAGATTTTTTCAAGTTTTGCTGCCTAAGGGTTTGTGCTTTCTCTCACACGTGGTCATTGCCATGGCTGTCTTGAGCCTGTTTTGATCATTATTGAAGCTGCCAAAGTGAGCCGTGACTTTTGCTGAAGCTGCTAGGCTAAGCTGTCATCTTATTGAACTGCCTGGCATACCCAGATCTGAAGATCTCTAAATGTTTATCCTAATGAAGTATGCACAGTTCATGAATGAACAAGTGGAGTGTTAAAAGGCAAATGAAGATAATGATGAAGGTATGCACAGTAAAATTCACAGCCCTAGCTCGATGTTGAAATCTTCTT
>LPNX010723325.1:1020269-1082339 GCA_001517045.1 Pseudotsuga menziesii
TGTTAAGTTACGGTTTCTTTTCAAGTTCAGCTCTTTTATTCACTATTTAGAAAGAGGAAGTAATCATACAACCCAACCAACCTGTGTATCCTCTATCCACTTGTCATCTCCCTTTAGGGAATTCAAGTTGGATATGAAAAACAGGGTAAGTGGGGGCTTAGATAATTAGAACAACATTTTACTACAATCTTCAACACATTTTACTTTCAGTCCAAGATCGAATACCAGCACCTCCCATAAGGGACATCGCTTGGTGATCTTGTTGATATCTTTGAAATTTACATTTGCATCTTAATCACCCAAGATTTAAAATCAAACCATAAAATTAACCAACCAAGCTTCTCTATCTCCTGCTCCTCTACTCGGTTATCACCCTCCGGGGTACTCCGAGATACGACCAGGGGAAAAGGAAGTCGTAGTCTAATAGGCATCCATCTAGAGACTTTTGAATCGATTTAAAACAGTGACTCGAAAGCTGCAAGGGGTAGCAGGCTGGGGACAGTCTCTAGGCGCATCGACGTCCTCCTTGTGAGCACTGGGCCATTGGGGATTGACCTGTGAGCTAGGGGTGGGCTTTGCTCCCACCTGTTGAGCGCAACAGCAATCTTTCTTCGGTTTGAGAAGAACTAGATCGGGGTAGACACACCACCGGATCTAAAACATAAGCCAAGAAGAACAACTCTAATAAAATTTATTAAAATTTAACAAGAGACACTGCAAAACGTCCTACAAACATTGGTTACTACTGTTTTGCCTTGCTGTTCAAGGTTCTACTACAATACAATACTACAAGCACTTTCACGTTTATTTTACTGCAAGCACTCCAACACTTTACTTTAAGTTTCATTTACTTTCAGCTTTGCAAATTGTTCATATGGTGAATGCTTAACCTTCATTAACTGCTTCAAGTAATTTAACTTAAAGTCTTTCCTTTGTAATATACTATTGGTTTGATAATCTTCACTTAAAGTACTTTGCTGCTATCTTGTAAATCTTATTCATTTGTTTAGATTGATAAATAATTTGTACATTGTTTAATATCTTGATTCATTATTTATCTGCTCAATCATTTTGTTGTACAACACTTAAGCTGTAATTTAATTTTAACTTAGATCTCAGATTCATTTATAAGTTTGTAAAGTTGTAATCCACCTTTAGACTCCATTTGTAATAGGCACTGGTCTTTATTTATCTCAAGGTCTGCTTGTCATCAAAGGAATTCTGTGCACTTGCATGCTGCTTGTCATTCCTTAGATATTCTAAAGTCCTAGCCTTAATTCATAATAAAAGATCCCTTTAATTAATCTTCAATCAATTAATAAACCTGGAACATAGTCTTTCCGTAGGGACTACCCCCCTTGGCTCTGTTGGGATCTTTCCTAAACGGAGGAGCTGTAGACTGTGGTGACAGTGGTCCCCAGCTCTCGCTTGCCCCCAAGGACACACATAGCAGGTTGTGACTTTCCTGCGTCTTAAAGTGTGAATTAGGCGGCAACACATTTTACTTTATTTATCTTGGGGACTATTGCCCAGACTTACAATGAAGGGTTTACCTCAACGACTATAGACAACAATGACATCCCAAAGGGAGGGAAAACATCTCTGATGGGGGTACAACAATATACAATAATAGTATACAACCAAATATCTTCCAAAGGTACAATTAAAACAACATGCCCTCTTAACTAAGAAGGTATTCTCTCGCCACAATCATCAACACATCTGATCACGTCATGATCGTTGAATCATCATCGTCGTTGCTGTTGTAGTCCTCATCTTGTCGATTATTGAATAGTGACATCTGTCGGATCTATCCATCATAGGAAATTTCAACAATGCCAGCCCTTTTTTAGGCTGGATGTAGGCCTAGTCCGCATCTAGGCCTTCATCATATCCCCGAGCAATCCATCACATGGGTACATCCCAAGACCATACATTACATCGCCATTGCAATCACTTGCGTCTCCTACCGTCAACTCGCCCTATCCGAATCACTTCATTATCACACACAGAGCACAGCCCAGATGCATACCACATACCACAGACCACACCTCCATGCCTAAGAAATAGTGCATCATCCCTAGGTCTTTCATCTCGAACTCAGTGGCAAGATTCCTCTTTGCATCTAGAATGAGTTTGTCCTCTCCTGTCAGAAATAGATCATCAACATATAGCAGGAGCATCATCGGTCTTGCACCTTCAACCTTGAAGTAAAGGTTGGAATCCGCTTTACTTTTGGTAAAGCCTAAGCTCATCAGAAGCTGTCCATCCTATCGTACCATGTCAAGATTCTCGAACTCTGACATCTTATGTAGTCACTCCCTTTGAAGCGGAGCATAATCGTCCCTCTACATTTTATACTCTATGTATCGGAACATTCTGTACTGGAGTGACAAGTAGCCTCCTATGCTACTGATCTTCTATGTATCCATCTATGTCATCTCTCAAGGTCACTGGATACCAAGATCCTCCATCTCGAACTTTGTTGAAAGTTCCTCTTGAACCCATCTATGAGCTTCTCGTCCCCTGTAGGCTTCTATCTTCAACCTTGTAGCAAGCGTTGAGATCTCCATTACTCTAGGTGATCTTCAATTTCATCATGTAACTGTATGTTCTATCCCATGGGTGCCTTCTGAGTTCGTATAAAGCCTTTTGCGTACATGTGGTTCTCTACTCGATATACACTTCAACTTCACTGGAGAAGTGTGTCTGGTCAATGGAGTATGTCATGCCATAATCTACTTCCTCTTTCTGAGAGAAACCACAAACCTTGCTCTGTACTTCTTGATGCTATTGTCTCCTACATGCCAGATCTTGTAGATCCACATGAAGGATGCTATGGAGTTCCCTTCAGGTCTCGGAGCCACCTCCTAGACATCATTCTTTCTGATCGACTGATACTCTTCGATCATGGCATCGTTCCTGTTAGCACCATTTCTGGGATAACTATTTAGTGAAGCGTTTGGCCATCAAAAAGAGAAATAGGGTTATAAATTGTTATCTCATCTAACCCTTAAGATCGTTGATGAAGTTCTGCAGGTGTTGGAAGGGGGATTTCCAGAGTAAGAATGCAAAAAAGTTGAAGGATTATGATTTTTGACCTTGAAATGTTCATGAATGAGGAAATCCGCCCTTAAAAGAAATTGCTGACAGGAGATGGAGGGTCTAGATACGCCGTGGAAAAGATCAAAGGCCAGAAATCATTTCCGCACAAGGAAAATTGGGAGGGGAAGTCCAGAACAGGGTAAGGTTTGGTTACAAAAGTGGTAAATCCAACTTCCGCCTCTTGCAATCTAGATCCGACGGTCAATAATGGCTCCGATGTAAATCAATGGCTAGAAAGCGTGGGAGTAAAAATGATACTTGTTGTTCGGAACAAGTATCATCCTTCTTTCCTTGTAGGTGATTGTATGTGATCTTTCCTACAAGTCAAAATCAGTGGCATGATTAGAAACATTTCATAATTTCCAAAACATATTAATAGTGACAAATTCTAATGCATAAGGATATATGTCACATTGTCATGCAACTATCTTAGTCAATGCTACAACATTCATCCATATCCCGTATACATACAGTAACTTTCTAAATGCCTTCGATCTCTACCATAACATTGTAAAGAGTGTGCACTACTCCCAATATGTCAACAAAGAGGTTTCATTCTAGATAAGTAGCAATGGAATGTTGTACAACACCATAGACTACTTACCCATCGCATGCAAGTCAGTAGTATACTATTCATAAATGCAAACACTCCAACATGCATAATACACTTCCTAAATCTATGTACACAACTGAACAATGTTATTTAAGCAAATAGGAAAAAGGATAATTCAAATACTTATCTTTGTTTGTTTTGTAGACTCCCTCTTGATATCCGTCTCCTTGCATAATACACTTCCTAAATCTATGTACACAACTGAACAATGTTATTTAAGCAAATAGGAAAAATGATAATTCAAATACTTATCTTTGTTTGTTTTGTAGACTCCCTCTTGATCTCTGTCTCCTTGCATAATACGCTTCCTAAATCTATGTACACAACGGAACAATGTTATTTAAGCAAATAGGAAAAATGATAATTCAAATACTTATCTTTGTTTGTTTTGTAGACTCCCTCTTGATCTCTGTCTCCTTGCATGGATTACTGGATTCTCTAACAATGTGCTTCTACTTCATCGTCTGATTCTGAGGACCTGTGCCCATCTTGCTCATGATCGGAAATACTAAGCAAGTCTTCTTACACCAGAGATCACATAGAACTATGTATTGGCGTTTTATCTATGTGTCTTACAAATGCATCCCTTCTTATCTAATGTTGAAGTAGATAAGAGTATGATCTTCGTCTTCATCGGTAGAATTATTCAGGATCAAAGTACATATTCCTCATCACTTGAGGAATCTTCCCTTGCTTTCTTCTCAGCTGCAATATATTCATCCTTGGTTGTATTGAGAGCAACATTGGTCCGCTCTCTACAACATTCTGGAGTTCTCTTTCTGACATTTGCATCTTCACATCCTTGAGTTGAATTTTCAAGGTCATCTTATTGTTAATATTTTTTCCTTTGTAAAAGCTCGGCATTGCATCGAACATCTCCTTGGGAATCTTCAAGGATGATACATGTGAGATTTAATGGAGACGGAAATAATCCTCTTGGCTTTAACTTGGTCCTTCTTGTGCTTTGCTTTGTCTTCATCTTCCTCTAGATCTGCTTCTTCTTCTTTGACATAGTTTCTCCATGTCATGCTTCTTCAAGTATGAGAAGCACTCTATACTCCCATGCTCGAAAGTTCTCAGCTCCTTCAAGCTTGTCCTCAAGCTTGGCACTGTTTGTCCTCAAGCTTGGTATTGTTTGACAAAATGAGGGGGCTCAACCATAAAGACCCTTTTGCAACATTAAAAAACAATATTGTGAAGTATTCTCAAGTAGGTGAAATCCTTCTAGTAGGAGATTTCAACGCCAAGACCGCAAGTGAACAAGCTAGCATTCTTTGTCAAAGGGAAGATTGCAGTCCTATTTGGATTACAGAAGAAAGAAATCATCAATGGACAAGAATTTCAAAAGACAACAAAAGCTGCAATTTCTTTGGAGAACAGTTGCTTACCTTATGTGGAACTTTCAATTTAGTAATCTGCAATGGTTTGCCTAGATGGTCAAACTCTAGTAATTTCACTTGTAATACCTACAATGGAGCAAGTGTGGTGGATTATGCAATTTGTTCGCATGGCCTATGCGAGAAAATGGAGGAAGTTATGATTGAGAACAACTCTGGGATTTAAAATCTGATCACAAACTGATCTATCTAAGTCTTTCTTGGACTGATAAGAAGCAGGTGGGGACAAAAAATAGCACATTCAACAACCTATTGCAAAGGGCATGATTTTTTTGACTCAAGAGAACTGTAATGTCTTTAGGAAGGCATTAGAGAGACTTTGTAAGAGGGAGAAAATTCTGTCCCAAGGCCTTAATAATCAGCAGCTAACTAATTTAATTCAAATGGCACTCACAAAATGCAAAAGAGCAAAGAATAAGAAACGTGAAACAAATTGCTTTCATGTCAATGCTTGGTTCGATGAGGAGTGCAAAAAAGCAAAAAGAAGGTGGAGAGAGTCAAACTGGAAAGAAAGAGACTTAAAAAGCTACAAGCAGATTATAAGGAAGAAAAAATTGATTTCATGGTCTCGAGGAGGAAAGACCTAATCTTCCTTGGGAAAAACAACCCCAAACTATTTTGGAAGGAACTTCAAGCAAGCAAGAAGCAAACTGAAAACAATATTACAACGGACCAGTGGATTGAGTATGCAAGGCAACTCTATGAGCGAAATCCTAAGCTTGAACCCCCTCCCCCCTTAGTCAACACCGCCACCATTACTGAGCTTTTCACCGTGCAAGAGATTGAGGTGGGTATTAAGAAGTTGGGTGTTGGAAAAGCCAAAGATTTAGTAGAACTTCAAGCTGAATATCTAAAGTGGGGGTCAAAAACTCTTGCACCTCACATTACAGGAATCTTCAACAACATCATTCAGCAGGGTTTCCCTATAGATTGGACAACTAGCCTCGCAATTCTTCTTTTCAAGAGAAGGGATGTCAACGATCCCTCCAATTATAGGACCATAGTGATAAACCCCTTGTTTCCAAAGCTATTTGGAAGCATGATAGAAATAGAATTAGCAAGTGGGCAGAAGAAAGGGACAAGCGTGCTAAAGGACAAACAGGTTTTAGACCTAAACATTCCACGGTGGACCATGGTATTACTTTAAGGCACATCATTGAAAAAGTGTGGGAGCAAAAAGGGGAAGCCTTTTGTTGCTTTGTCGATTTCAAAAAAGCTTTTGACACGGTTCCCAGGGATAAACTATGGCACAGAATGGAGGAACTTGGGGTTCCTATACATCTTAGAGCAGTTGTTCACAGGCTATATGAGGAGGTCAAAGTCAAAATCAAAACATCAGATGGTATCTCCGAAAGTTTCAGAAGCGATATTGGGGTCAAGCAAGGGTGCCCATTATCCCCTACCCTTTTTGGCTTATATATTGACAAACTTGAAGAGTGGTTAAACCTAGAGGGCGGGGATGGCATCCTCATGGGCGAGTATGTGATAAGGCTTCTTTTGTATGCAGATGACCTTATTTTGATTGCTAAGTCTGCTCTTGGCTTGCAAGAGCACTTGATTTCCCTTGAGCACTTTTGTAGAACAGTTGGGATGTAAGTATATACCAGCAAGACGAAAGTGGTAGTTTTTTCTAGCAAAACAAAACACAAACAACATAATTTCTACTTTGAAGACAATACCCTTGAAGTGGTGGAATATTACAAGTACTTCGGAATCGACTTCAACAAAAGTTTGAGTTGGGAAGGCTGCAGGAAAAAAATAACTCTGGGAGGTTGGAAAGCGTTTTATGCTTTCCAAAATAGGTGCAGAGAGGAAGAGTTATGGGACTAGAAAACTATGCAAACCCTTTTTGGGCTCTTAGTGATCCCGATTGTTCTCTATGGTTGTGAAGTTTGGGCCAGCAGTACCTCTGACTTACAGTGGAAGCAAATAGAAAAGATTCAAAAACACATGATCACAAGCAAGTTCAAAATTAAGAGTTCAGTGCCATACGAAATCATGCTAAGTGAAATGGGGGTGGCTTCTACTGAAGCAATCGCTATGGTGAAACTCATAAGATATCTAAAAAGAGTTGAGTAAATGGAAGAAGGTAGATGGCCTAAGGTTGTCTTCAATGACATATTGTACAAAAGAAAGAAGACTTGGATGCGGCAAAATATTAAATGGCTTAGCAAGTCAAATATGTGCTTGAGCACGTGTCCTACGAATAGTAAAGAAATAAAGGCTTTTGTTATCAATAAGTTCCACAAGCGAACTTGGGATAAAGAGCTAGGGAGAAAGAGAATGTATTATATTGAAAAGTTTAACCCTACCTACAATCAACATCAAAAGGCATACATATGGGCCAATATACCTTGGAAAGCCAAAATTCTTATTACTCAATTAAGAACTAATTCCCATCAACTCCGTTGTGAGACCGAGCGCTGGAAAATGCCAAAAGAAGCTTGGGCCGACAAAGGATTGAATTGCAGAAAACAGTGTGCGAGTTGGCCTGTCCCATAGGCTATTCTTAGCCTTGCAGACGTTAAAATATTTCCTTCCTTCCTTCCTTATGATAAAAATGAGAACCTCAAATGGAAATAGAGAGGATAAAACTTACCAATAATATTGCTTCAACTTGATGCTTGCTTGAAATATTTTCTAGAAGACTGCTTCTGGTGGACCTAGGGTTTGATAGAGAAACCCTAATTTTTCAACTTAGGTAACTTTTAGATCTGATAGGATAGAAATGTGTCTCCTCAAGACCAGCTGAGAAGCATACTCATTTTCCTAAAACTGTGCACATATCTGAAAAATATTTGATGCCCTAGTTTTCCCCGGTAGCAGTGTTAGGTCCAAAAACTGAAATTCCAAATAACGAGAAACTTCTTCCATAGAAAGATGTGCCCTCCTAGGGCGAGTTTGATTGTCTTCCTTTTTCAACTGATCGATGGAGGGAAGTGCCCAGAACAAGAAGCCCTAGTTTCTTCAATTTCTTCTGCAGAATTGTCTGATCTTGATGATGTTCTATCTCTGAAATTCCTGCTCCTCAAGGTCTGAAACTTCGTCCTAAGATAGCTTGATCTATCTTCTTTCCAACCCCACAGGTTAGAGCAGAATTGGATTCCCCAAATGGAACTTATGCTAAGTTTCCCAACGTTACTTGTTTGAGGACTAGTTCAGTATAACAAACTTCTACAGACTGCCACATGTCATTGTTTCAACTTCGGGGTCTAAAACTCGCACCACAAAAACTATAGTCGATGCCCTATCTGCAACGTCTCACGAAATTTTATTTCGACCTTCTTAGCCCGAACTATAACAATTCTTCCTACGTCACCTGTTTAAAACTGAATTCTAGAAGAGGCTAGAACCCTGTTTTGAAGGAATCATATCTCCTAAATTATAGCGAATGTGAGGCTAAAACTCGCACACAATGTACAGCAAGATTTCATATTCAGCCTGTCCAAGTTTCAACTCCTGAGCCTTTCCAAAACTCGAGTTATAGCGAAAATTCCAAGATGACTATATTTTGTCTTCTAGGGTTTTCAAGCATGAAACCATAATCTTCAGTAGCTGCAATTGTAGCAGTAATTCGACTGCACAGTTCCTTCTTTCAAAGTGGCTCTGATACCATGTTTGTTTTTTCTACTTTAATTCAAATTCATTAGAATATTTATCTGAAAGAATAACAAGCACAACAAGATACATAAGATGCACAAGATATACAAGATACACAAGACACAAAGATTTTCCTCAGGGAAAACATAAAGGAGAAAACCCCACAAACTTCCTCAGAATAGTTTTGTCACTAAGACAATATCACAAGATGGAAAAACCCAAGAATAAGAAGTCTTTTGCATCTCTCTCTCACCTTATGCGAACTTGTGAGTGAGTGAGTGAGTATGTGTCCAAATAGGGAGGGTGCCTGCCTATTTATATTCTTCCATTGTGTAACTTACTTAACTAACTAGGTCGGCCACGTAACCTCTTGGGGCCGACCTACCTAGGAAGACTCAATAATACATTTTTCTTTATTTATCGTGGGGACTATTGCCCCGACTTACAACAAAGAGTTTACCTCAATGACCATAGATAATAATGACATCCAAAAGGGCGGGAAAACATCAATGTTCCCCCAAGTTTCCTGAACGCGGGAGCGCAGGAGCAAGGAAACGCACATTGGGGACGTGTGAAGACCACCCCCAAATTTTAGCGAAATTCGGGGGGGGCGGAGGGGCAGGGGGACGTCCAAGTCTTAATAAAAATTAATATTATAAATTGTTAAATCCCAGCAATAACAATTCATTGATTCATCCCATGTAAATTACTAGAAGTAAATAATAAGTTTATCATTATACAATGTAAATCAGAATATAACAAATTAATAATACAAACACGTTATACAATTCATCATGATAATTTACAAATTTGTCATTTGAATCTTGATATTCATATTTCTAATTTCAGTCATTGTAATTGAAAAATTGAATTAATGATATTGCATGCTAAAATAGTGAAATAGTAAATTACTAAAGACTAAGCCTGAAATAGAGACTAAACAACAATTAAAATTAAAATTTTGTTTTTTTAAATTGAAATTGGGAAAATCGTGGGGGGAGTGTGGGAGCCCCCCAGCTTCAGGAGGGGGCATGTGGGAGCCCCCTTCACCGGAGCGTGTTGTAGAATAGGGCGACGCACCCCCTTATGCATTTCGGAGAGTTTTCCTAATTTTGGGGACGTTGGGAAGCGTTTCACCCGAAGCCCCTGAGTCCCCGGGGTGCAAGGAGCGAGGGGGGCGCGCCCCCGACCCTAGGGGGCAGGTCCCCATGTAACATTGGAAAACATCTTCGATGGGGGTACAACAATATACAACAGAATATCTTCCGAAGTTACAATTACAACAACATTGTTGTGTCCTGCGTCGGATACTCGTATTTCCATGTCCTCCACGTCCCATGTTGGATACTCATATTTCCATGTCCTATGTGTCCCATGTCCTCATGTCAAGTGACTTAGGTTTCTTGATATTACCAATTTTGTTTGAACTTGAATGATATGGGAGTTCATTTCCAGCATCAAAACCAGTAGATTTTTTAACAATCCCATTGTTCCCAAGGCCTTCTATATATTGCCTCACTTTGCAATGCAGATTCGAAATTTATCTTTTCTTGCCAGCTGGTTCTCAACCTAGCTTTGCTCCCCCTACTCTGTATGCTTCTTTTGTATCTAATTGTATTAGAGTTACATTAGACCGTCTCTTGGCTTATATTTAATCGACATTTTCTAGAATCCCATTGACCCAATTTTTCTCATTTGTGCACGTTAATATCAATTTAATTCAGTTTTAGTGTATTAAAGCCATTAGAAATTATATCTTCTTTTGTTTGATAACACCCAATCGTACACATTCAAGAAAATATTTACATTTGTCTAGCAGCTTTCATGTAGTTTTTTATTTCCCATACAAATAACGACATTGAAAAATTAATGCAATGTGACTAAAAAAATTGCTAATTGCTCACCTTTGCTACTTCAAGAAAACCTTTGCAAGTATCTTCAAAATTAACCTGCACCATGATATTTCACAAATAAGGTCCTCATCAAATTGAATAATAATGTTCTTGATACTCTTCAGAGAGAGCCTAAAACTGAACAGACACAGTAAAGACGTAAAAAACCTTGCAAAGGAAAAGAAAAATAGAATCAATGTTTCTTGAGTTTGAATCTGTAGAAATTTCAAAGTGTTGTCACACCAAGCCAAAAAAAATACTACTTGACATGTTGCCATTAAAAAGACAGACATTGGTCCACACTAGCCTGACTATATTTGCTATAAAAAACATTGAGAACAACTTACAAGGGATTTGAGAATATTCATATTGTATCAACCAGAGGTTATTGGAAAGAGTCAGTAAAAGACATAAAACTAAAATGATTTCATTGGATGCAATATCACAACCACCACCAGACTAGTAGACATCTACTCTCTAAAGATTAAACGATCACATTAAAATAATTATAAACAAAAAAAGAGAGTGAACAATATTTGTAAATATATTATAGTTGTATTTAACACAAAGTTGCTTATTGCTTGTTTCCTAATCAAAAGCATGAAGCTTTTATAGACTTATCAACATGAAGGAACTCTACCTTAACCTTAGTCATGCCTCCTAGATAATGGCGTACAGAGCTAGAAATTTAACTACATTTGTACATAACAAAAATCAAAGCTGTATTGCATGTTTGCTATGAGGTGTGCACCAATGTAGCAAGACTCATCAAGTTTAACCAAGACTCACAAGGAATAGCTAGCCTGGTCCTGTTGCTAAGCCGAGTCAACACACCAGGTTCTGAATTGCCATTGGAAAGTCATATTCATGACCTTGACCAAAAATTGAAGGGGCATCTTAAAAATATAAAAAAATCGAAACAGAAAATTAGTCATTTGCTCATGTTTTGCCGTTTCCTTCCCAACTCTTCTCCAATGGCTTACCAAGGTTTTCTTGTTTGGATATTTTGACACTAGAAGTTAGTTAAGTTCAACTTGGTCTAATATAATATCAGTGTTCCACCAAGTTTCCAGGACGGGGGGGCGTGGGAGCGGGGAAACGCACATTGGGGATGTGTAGAGACACCCCAAAATTTTGGGGTATTTTGGGGGACGGGGGGGCGGCGTAGCGTCAGGGTCCATGACATAGGGGGGTTGGTCTCTAAAATTATAAAAAAAAAAAGAAAAATAATAAAAATATGAACCCCAACATATAAACATATCAATTCTTCATCCCATCACGATTTGCATACTAGCATGCTTATGTTCCCGAAGAGTTTAGTGTAATTTAATGTAATCGTTATAGCCAAGCATATCATATCAATGTTTGTTTCTTTTTATTTGTTTCTATTTCGTTTTAAAATGACCATTTAGTGTAAAAGCCTAAAATTTAAGATGTACCATTTCTTTTTTAAGTAAAAAAATTAAAAAAATCAAGGGCAGTCGAGGTCTGTCAAAGCCCCCCATTTTCAAGAGGGGGCATGTGGGATCCCCCCAATCCAGGAAACTCCTAGACCTGCGTTTCCACAAGTTTCACAGAAAGGGGGGCGCTGGGAAACGTTTCCCATGGAGCCCCCGAGCCCCCGGGGCATGGGAAGCGTAGGGAGCGAGCCCCCGACCCTGGGAGGCGCGTCCCCGTGGAACACTGTATAATATTAAGTTAAAAGTGGGTGTTTTAGTGAGCTTTTGTATTTTATTATTCCAACCATCACAATCATGTCCTACACGTGTGATCCAATGGTCTTAACTTCTCGTGGATATTAACAACACTTGATATATGGCTTAACACCAATTGGTCCATGGTCTATAACTAAGTTGTTGGGAGCGGGGAGTGGGAACGGAGCGAAAAAGCGAAATTTTAAAAAGCTCCCGTTTCGGGACCGTTTTTTATATAGTATATTTTAATATATTTTGATCGTTTTATATCTAAAAACATGTAGGATGTTGAATTAGCTATAGAAAACATGGATTAAAAATTTAAACCATATCACATCAATCATCTTGTAGTTATAACTTATAATGTTGTCATCAAATGATCAGCCATAACAGCTTTTAGAGGAACTTGGCAAAGAAGGAAGGTAGCATAACATTGTCATCAAATTATCAACCTAGTATACGAACTTTGAATATAGGAGAGCAAGGGAGCACCTCGAGAGTGTTCTGGGAACAAGCTTTCAAAGGGAGCAAGAAGGGAGTAGGAGCGAGCGACAGGAGCGGCAGCGAGCTTTATAGATTTTATTTAAATATTTTTTCCACACAGTTTTGAGTTTATTAAGCATCTTTGGCCCTTTCCAGATTTTCCCACCTCTGGTATGCATATCCTCTTTACTCTACACTTTGTGAGAACTCAATGAATCAAAAACAACTCTAGTGGTTTGGGGTTCATCTCACTGATATTTTTGCTAACCAAATACTAAGATTGTCAGACACATTCTTAGTTTTTCCGGCAATATATTTATGGATATTCCATGTGTGTTTCGCTTGTATCGCCTCTAAGTGCAGGTTCTTCGGTCTTTGCTTCATGGCTCAAGCCACCATCAAAACTGCTACCTCAACCTTCATGTTGTTTGTAACTCAACCAACAGAATGAAATGGGATCCTGAAATGGGACACATGGGCTTAGCAGGTATGTTATACATAAAATAAATAAAATACAAAATATATTAAAAGAATGTAAAAATATATATATATGACAATAGTATATAATTAAATAATTACATCAAAAGATGTGACACTATAAAAAGTCACTTAAAAAAAATCCGATTAGATATTTACCTGTGTCGCACAAGTTTCTGGAACACGGGTACGTTGGGTACGCGGACACGAGTATCCGATACAGCTAGAAGCTTCACCCAAATTTACAGGAAATGTAGGGTTGGGAGCGACAATAATATATATTAATTTTTTTAAAATATATTTTAAAAAGAAAGTTAAAAAAACATATTTGATTAATTTCATAGCTTAAACAATTTTATCCTCTTAATCCTCTAGTAGTGTCATGAAATTCGTTCTTTCTAAATTTGCTCACTCCTCTAGGTCCACATTATACAAATCTCATTGTACGAGTTTGTAAAGGCAGGTTGCATATATGTGTACAAAGCACCTATAGCTTCATAAATCATAAGATTCAATATTTTTTTAATTCCTTGTTCCAACTCCATCTATATTATTGCTCCTAAGAGTGCTTAGTCTTTGGGTGCCTCTCCATTTTTTTTATGGTAGCTACTACTTCTAATGTGAATGAACTTGATTGTTTTAAGTTCAACTAACAAACTTTCAAATTTTTTAATATCTTGAGTTTGATATGGTTTATGATCCTAAATTGCTATATCAGATAGTATGAATAACGTAAGCTAGCTATAATCATTTGAGATATGAATTAAAGTTGTTCAATATCTTAGTATTGTAAAAGATCCATTTGTATTCACTTAAGTACACTTGCAGCATATATTTTGAGAGTGAATGGATCTAAACATTTAAGAGGTGTGGGCCCTCTTTATTTATATAACCTTGAAAATAAAAAATGGCATTATTTATAGATTCAATTGAAATTTTTATTATTGATGATTTCTTGACAAAATAAACTTCAATCATTCAATTGAATTTCAAGACTTTTCTAGATAGTTTAAAGGTGTTATTTGAGATATTTTCCTCACTTTCTAATTCTGGAATTTTTTGCATTTTCAGCATTCTTAGATAATTTCCAGAATTCAATTTCCTTGCTTAGAAAACCTAAATCACTCATAAGACATATAAGAAAAAATTTTAAATGGTTTTAACCACTAACTCTTCAAGATTAATCACTAATTCACATAAACTAAGTGTTGATTTTGGTTCAACATTTATTACTTAGTAAATTGATATTTGGATTTATCTTAAGTAGTCATTATTTTGGTTGCTAAACCAATTAGATATTATTCCTAATTTGCTTATTTTATCATATTAATTGGTTTAATTGGATGATGAAGACATAATTTTCATAATTAAGAGCTAATCACCTTCAGCTCTTTAAGAGCTAGCATAGGCTCTTTGGGTTTCCCCATAAACCTTGTGGTATACCTTACACTCATTGCTAAGTCACAACAATAAGTGTTGTATGACATATCTAACTTGTGGATTTGGTAACAAGTCTTTTTATTTGCTTATTTCTTATATATTGGACATCTATTGAATGTTAGTTTTTTATTTCCCGGGTGTACTTCTGCATTGCCCCTGCCAAGCATGCAGAAAATACCGAGCAAGTCTCTCTTTAAATGACTTGGCTTTATAAAAGTGAGTTTTAAAAAGTTAAAGTGGGTCTTTTAATTATATGGAAAGTTAAAGGGATAGTTCATCTATTGATGCTCCTTTTTTCCTACTTCATGCTTTTTATGATGATAGTCTAGCCCTTGCTACATTGATATGTTATTATGAGATATGGTCTTTCTAGATGAGCGCCTTTATAATTATCAATGGATCAACAATGGTGCAGGATGCTTCTAGTCAATGGATGTGTGTTGAAGTAAAGCGCTCCTCAAGTTTGACTTGTTTCTATGTTGACTTCTCCCTTTCAATGGCTATCTTTTGGCATGAGTTGACATAGCTATGGATTTTGTATGAGAGTGCCCTAGGTCATGTGGGCATGCTTGGCTAGAATGGCTTAATAAGGTGACTTAAGTACCTTAAGTCACATGTCATTATATTATCATGTACTTAGTTTTACACATTGAATAATAGTAAATACTCACTCTCTCGCCTGTATGTGCATGTGCAACCTTCATAAATCCAATGTCTTCACCTCTTAAACAGTAAAACTACCTTCATCTTACTCTATCCATTGCCAATCATCCTTGTAAAAGATGCATAAATGCAGGTTCTATTTGGACAAGAATTTGATGAGAAATCCTGTAAAGAGCAAGTTACGTCATTGACAATTTCATAAGGAATCAATTCTATACTGAGTACACTGGCCAGTTTATTGAGGCCATCATACCAAAAGCAACTCGAGACTACTTTGTTAACAAGATAATATTCATTTTCACATATGTTTGGCCGTTTGAGTTGTTGATCACTCTATTTAGACTATAAGCTGAGGTCATCCATAAAAAAATCGTTAGAAATCATTTTCCTAAGTGTTACACTAATTTATCATCAGTCACTTCATGAAGTAAGCAAATTATAGAAAAGAAGAATATGATTCTCAAATACTGGGAAACTCAAACAAAAGGAGTATATGAAAAATAGTAAATATATGTAGGAAGGTGCATGGAGAAGAAGGTAAATTTTTAATGTGTAATAGATTATGAAGCAAGCATTATATACGTTAGCTCTTGATATAGCTTTAAAATGATTGAGCCCCGAGGAGTAGCTCAGTTGGTTGGTGCTTCCAAGTCCAAGACCCAAGTAGTCGAGGTCAGAGGTTCAATTCTTTGGGTCCTTCGGGGTTAGGTTTCCAGAACTGGAGCCGACAGGGTTAGGCCCCTTCGAGTGGGCCACCGGGGAATTATTCCCGCGGATGTAGTGTGCTCCGTCAAAGTTACATGGTAGCGAACCACATTAAAGAAAACTTTAAACTGATTGACAACATATTTCTACAAGAAAAAACTAAAATTGTACTTATAGAAACAAATCATGATATCCAAATTTGGGAATACCCAAAACAAAAATAAAGTAATTCAGATATCAAATTTAGAAACCTGTTCAGCATAATAGGGAGTCAAGGCTTCCATCGTACTACTACTGAGGTTCATTGCCAGGTCATAACAACGCAGATTGTTGTTAACCTGAATTGTAGAAACAAAGCCACGCCATCATAAAAAACAAAAAGTTTGAGCCATACTAAAGCTGAAATATTGATTTTAACCCCCACAAATAAGTGATTCTCTATCTTGAAGAAACCCTACCATTGCACATAATGGTTCCAACCCAATTTCTGCAACTGGCTCCTCAAGCCTTTGCCTCTCAGCTGCCTGAAAATCTACCATTACCTGAAGAGAGTAAATAATTGAGTTCAGTACTTTTCCATGGAACCAAATAGTAAAGGTACGTGAAAAAAGAAAAGCCTACATATGAATCTTCAGAATCGGCAAGTTATAATCCCTTATTAAGACTTTACAAACTCATAATGCTATGACTATAAACATTATAACTAAAGGATGGCATAATGACATATTTGTCAATGAAGCAATACTGACCACAGAATCTGCATGCCAACTCAATAAAATACCCTAGAGCAAAATTTCACTATTGCTCCCAATGATGAAAAATATGCTAATCTATAGCTATAAACAAGGAAATTTAAAATGAACCAAAAATATAGCATGTTAGTTATATCACTCCTTTTCACAAAAGATTAGTTTCCAGAGATGGGAAAGAAACATTTCAGAATTCAATCGGATCCCAGAAAAAAACTTTTTAAGCATGGTCCTCACATTAGTGGAGTAGGTTGTGGCTCAAATCTGCCCTGTATATATAACACACAGTAAGTTTTCCACAAAACATGTAAGTTGTTATCCAAATCTGACAACGTTGCAAGATGCAGTCCCAATTTTGGTAAAAATATTATGTCCCAAAAGGTCCCTGTTACCGGTTGAAATGGCAGTCCAAGCCACCGGTAAGCATATGAGGATGAAGTGACCACTGTCACCTTAGTCAACTTCTCCCAACTGCTTCGGAAACCTAAGCCTCCTAGGGAAGAGCCGTAATTCAACTCTGAGAAAGACACCAAACACCCAAAAATAATCTCTTTCGAGGATATTAGTAGCCAGTGCCTTATGGAGTCAGGTCAGAGATAGAAAATGTGATACTACGGGAATAATTATCAGTCACTATGTTAGTCAGTAAATGCAAAGTGTCATCAATTTAGTGACCAAGTAACGCAATGTGTATAACCATAAAGCCAATATCATTCACAAAATAGTATGTTACTGTCATATAATCAGTTTCAAGTGTTAAAGTTAGTGCAGCTGCGAAACCCATTCTCAGAGAGGACTGATTTAGCACTGTAATGGCCTAAGCTAAATCTGACCAGACTGTCAATGCACTTGGGTTCTACACAAATTCAAGGATCATTGTATGTGCCTGTAGACCTGAGTTTCAACGTTGAAGTTGATGAATTTTAGATAACCATTGTCAAACATTTTTCCCATGAGACTATCAAATCTAGTTTTGGCCAGACTGCTCATTCAACAGTGAAGATTGTATGCTACAGTCTTGATATTTTGGTACACAATCAGTCTCCACAATTTTTAGATCACAAATTCACATATAAGGAACCATTGTTGTAGATTTCATTGGTTTGACAAAGGAAAATCTGACATAGAATATTTCAGAGATGAGACTTCGTTAAAGCAGTAAGTAATTACTTACTGAAAATTGTGTACCACACAGTGATGATAAAATGGGTCAATTAATACATCTGGTAGGCCTCTGATTTTGCAAGACACAAGCTGCGAATGTAACTCATGAATACTTCCTAGTTAGCCTGATTCCTCTCCCTCAACTGCAGCAAACTTAGCAATAGAGTATAAGCTCGGCCTATACACAGTAAAGTTGATAAATGCCACAATGATGCCCCCAATATTCAGCAACGGCTTCTCTGACAGCAAATTCATTCTCCCCTTATGTAATTGGTCAAGGCTTCCAGCTGCTGTTCAAATCTCCCTTTTTTGTTGTTGGAATCGCCCTCCCCAATGGCTTATGCAACTCGCCCTCCCTGGCAAGAGATACGACCCCCGACGGATTTCACTTGGCCCCCTTTAAATGGTGATGGCCCACCTGTTTGGACTCGCCCTACCCAAAAATGATCACAATCTCCTCCAATAAGCGGCTGTTGTTGATGAAATCAGCCTCCAATAATTGATGGTGGCTGACCTAGGATGAATTGACTCCCTAAGAATAAAACGGCCCCCTTCAAGCTCAAACTTCTCAAAACCAAGTCGCCCTTCAATATTGAGTTCAGCCTCTATAAGCGTCCGGCCCTCCCGTCTAAGCTTTCCCCTAATGCAAATAGGTGTACTGAACCACGAAGGATCCTCCTTGAGTTTTCTTAACCCACGGCCTTTACAAACGAGGGATCAGTCTTCCCCACAGTTGACTCTATCTTCCTCAATCGCAAACACACTAGGCCCTACACAATGGACTCACAAATCCTTTTTTTCCAGCTTGCGGTCTCTTCTACAATTTGCCCTCAACCTCCTTGTCCAACTTCTGCGATCTCACCAGTCCACAAAGACGAATTCCAAGGAATACAATCTCGACCTCCACACAATAAATTTGGTCTCTTTATTTGATAGTTTGTCTCTCCAACTAAAGCGACTGTCTATTAAACCTTGTGGCCTCACCTTAGTCCCCACGGCCCAGCACAATTAAACTCGCCCAAGTAGAATCTGTCTCCACCAATCATGACGCCCTGGCAATTCAATTTAACTTCCACGAATTCGACTTCCACAAGGAAAGTTCGGCCCTCACACACAGCTTCGGCTTCACTCACATGAATTCGACCTTCCACCAATTAAATTTGGTCCCTAAGACAATAATTTTGCTTCCCTAAAGAATCGGCCTCCACAATAAAAATCGACCTTCACAAGGATTTCAACCTTGGCTGAATTCAGCTCCAGTTGCAATTGTTCAAGTCTCTTCTTAACACCGAGGACTCACAAAAAAATTGGCCTTGGTAACTCTGTTATAACTAATGATAAATCGCTAAATAAGTGCAACTAGAAACCCTGCTTGGATTACCCTATATGGATTTCCCCTCGGGCTGGCAAGATCTTCAGCTCTGATACCACTGAGATGTCCAAAATCCAAATGGACATAGATATTTTATTGTGTACTTTTTTTCAAACAGCTTAAATTACATTGATTTATAACTTTCATCAAACATTAACATTCTCATAAAAATAATATGCGATCACACACAAATGAGAGACAATATTGGCTTTTTTATTAAAAAATGGATGGGTACAACAACAGAATCTACTGGCTGCTATAGCAGCTAAACCACACCAAAAGTACTAACACAATGAACCTGGAAGATGGATGCCAATATGATGTCGAATCCAAAATGTTAAGCTCAACTAAGAACCTTGGATGGGTCCTTCTCCTTGTCTAGCTAGGGTGGCTATCTCACCACTGAAACTATATCATAATGGGTTCATGGGGTTTTCCAACCCCAAACAGAAACTCTGGACTAACCCTCAGACAGTCTTAATAGACAATGTCCAAAACCATTAAGTATGTCCCTATGAATGACACCACCTTCTCTTTTTATTTCTCAATTGTTCCCAATACCATGGGCGAATACCATGGTATTTTCCCGTGGTAGATCTATTTAAACTTTTAAGGTTAAATAGATCTAAAATATAAGATTGAAGTAACCAAGAAAAGAAGTATGTTTCAAAGTGAAGGAGAGAGTGAAGAAGGAGAGAGCTCAAGCTTGGGAATGCTTGGGCGAATAAAGTCAATTGGTGGAGAGCAGAGGGACTATGCTCTTCAAAAAATGCTTGAAAGTTTGAGGAGTCAAACAAGATCAACCATCCCTTCAAGCTAGATACTTGCATCAACTTAGAAATCCTTGCTTAACAAAAGGTTAAAGCAGAGGCGCTGCCGGAAGTAGAAAATTAGAAAGCATGCAACTAAACAAAATATACATGCGAGCTACGAGATCTACAACTATCAAACAATAAGAGCATGAATCAAACTAGAACAATTTCTTATCCTACTGGGAGATAGATCCCCTTGTAGGCCCACAACTAACCAAGGAAATGCACAAAGAACATAAGCTAACAACAGTTACCTCAAAAACCATGCAATGATCATCCACCAACTTGAACCATACACCACATGAGACCTCCAAATTCTTTTTATTATTCTAAATGATATTACAAATACAGTACAAAGCTAAGCAGCTCTTCAGTCTTCTAACCATGAGAAAAAGATAACCAAATGCTTGCTTAAATAGGAAAAATGAGAGCAAACCCCAAGGGGGGCGAATTTGCCAAGTGTTGGAGCTTTTTGAGATGATTGGGGGCGAATTGGAGTGAAATATAGGTGGTAGGCGCCACCTCTCACAAGGAAGGTGGTATCACATATATAGTATCCAGGCTACCATATTCTATTTTTCAGACACAGTATATTTTTTCAGCCAGATCTCTTACATATGAGATGCTGAGATGAGTAGTTTTGACGGATCATTATTGTATTAGTGGACTATTTTACTCTCCCATGTTAGGATCGAGTCCCAGGACACTCAGATTTGAGGACCGATGTAGCCATTTAGTCATTACAGAGCAGTTATTGATGCCCAGTTTTATATCAGTACTTTCTCATTGGACAGATGGTGTTTCAGATCAATGTTACAAATATCGTGTCGGCGAATATATCGCCGAGGGTCCAAAAAGAAATTATCGGATTTATTGGCAAAAATGTCAGCAAACATCGGCAATATATTGACAAAATTAAAAATTAAAAATATTAAAAAAATAAAAAATTCAAAAAATTACTATATATTCAAAAAAATCGGCAAATATCGCCATAAAATCGGCAAATATCGTGATAAAATCGGGAAAAAATCGCCAAAAAAAGGGGGAAAATATCGAGGCGATATATTGCTGATATATCGCCTGTGAGTTGACATCGCGATATATCGTGATGTTGCCGATATATCGACGATGTTTGTAACATTGTTTCAGATGGATTATATTGCATGATTATGACTCAGCTTGTTATATTGTGTTATGATTATCATTGCTCCTATACTGATTTTTGTGACATGTATTGACTTGTGGTATCATGATCTGGTGGTTATAATTATATGGACTTGGATGTATCTTGTATTATGTAGTGATGTCCCTACTTAGACTTGGAAGTTCCTGATCTATACTCATTGGTTTTACCCTCCTTAGGGAGAATAGAGGTAGTCATTCCCTCCATTGTTTTCGCTTGCTAGTGTTGGCTTCATCATTCACTATCTCCACCCATCCATTACCTTCCAGTTCAGTTTTCAACCAGACTGACTTCTTGACTTATGGCATGGAGGATCTTTTTCCCTGCTAGAACTTTTGTTGGACAAACCTCCTTGTTTATATTGTGTCTCGGCTCTAAGTTGGTGACAAAACTTGCCTTTGGTGAGTTGGATTGTATGCCTAAATCATTCTGGTTGGTTGTCCCGGTGTTTGGCACTGTGTAGAACTCCCCCTGGTCACTTGAGATGTTGTTGGCTAAAATTGAAAGCTCATGTACTACCTGTATTGAAAATATTGAATATGCGCCCATGGAAAATGAAAATTATAAAACTGTGTTTCTTAACATATGTAAAGAGGGCAAGAGCAATGAAATGCTAAAATACTCCTGGAAGAGTATAAGAAAAGGTCCAAAAAAGCAATGGTTAAAAATATGCTATATCCAGATATTTCTGACATTATAAAAATAAATATGTCTCGGATGAAAGCTGCAATTAGCTGTGCTTTTAAGCATTGGTGAAGTCCCAAAGGGTCATATAGGCCAAAAAGGCCATGGAATAAAATTATGATCCTAATGAACTTGGATCAAGCTTGATGTAGTCATGGTGCCTAAGTTGAATAAGCACTCTCTAAACAACTCATCCATCTGTGAGGCACTGCCATTCCTTGTGTTGTTGTTTGTTCAACATTGGTTATAGTGACTATTCTCCTTCCATATCCAAAGTGTCATGAAGTAGGAAGTCAGCATTTGCCTTAGCCTTGTCAATTTCCTCCTTCACCCTTCACTAGCAAATTGACTACAACTATGAAGTGAGTATAGTCCTAAAAGTCTAAGTCTGAGTAATAATAAATAAAGCCTTATATATGTATTGGTTGATGTACCGCCAGTGAAATGAATGCTACTTGTTGTTATTGTTTCTTGAATGAGTTGTAGAGCATGTCTTAGCCTTTTAACACTTGCAGCAGATGGATGATAGTCTGAGTTATTATTGGTGTCTGATCATTTACAGATGGTTATATTGTTTTTATTGGATATGATTGAAGATCAAATAGAGACCTGTGAGGGGTATGAGTATACACATTAGATGGATTTGGACTCTCTGAGTCTAATGAGACAGTTTATTTCCAGTTCCGGGCACTTGCAACTATGATCAGGCTCATCCTGCCTTTCTGATGCAGTTTTTCTTTACAGGATGATATGTTTGAGAAAGGAATGTTTTATTCGGATCTCCTAGGGCGTTGTATGGAACATAGGGGTGCAACCACTTGTTTGTACCATAGTACCCCCATCCCAGAGAGCCTGGTGGGATCAGTTTCACAACGCGGGCACCCTAGGAGGTTGTTTTGGCAGGTTCACGTTTCTCGAGGCAGATTAAAAAATGATTAAATGGCTATTGAAGAAATCGATTTGGGGTACTGAGGCAAGGAAATGACATGGGATGAGTCATAATGATGAGAGTGATGTCCCCCACACCTTCTCCAGCAGTTGCAGCACCTGATTGGGCCCACACCTATTTTTGGGCATTTTTTATATTATTTTCTAGAGCTTTTGGGAGGCTCACGATTTCCTCAAGGAAGCACAAAGTCAAAGAATTAAAATATTATATTATTTTATTGTGCCATGTGGACACCCAGAGGGAGTTAGTCAACACTCCTTGGACCCACCATGTGCTTCATTTATTTCTTGTTGAGTGGGATACCCTCTTTATGGGTGATTTAGTCCACTTTGGTACTTTATGGTTATATTGATCCATGTATTGTATGTTGAGCTCATCTCAACCATTGATTAGAACATTTTATCTTTTAATCTTAGCCACTCGTTTTGAAAGTGGTTAGGATTCGGTTATGATTGTGGTTCTCTCATTTCTATTTAAAAGAGAGAGCTTCTCATTTGTCAAGGGTCTTTGGCTCTTGGATCTGAGTAATAGAAAGATTTTTTTGTGGATATTTTCTGGATCTACTTTGCATCTGATGTTCTCAAATGGTGATCAGATAGTCTTCTGCTTCCTAGCATTGTGGAAATTTATGTGAAATATATTTTTTCTACTATCATTGTCTTGTCTACAGGAGGGTGTTTTCGCTGGAGCATTTTTGCGGGGGGACCTCAAATCGTTCAAGTTTTCTTCGTCTTGGATCAAGGGGTTTTCATTAGTTTCATTCTGATCTATGATTACTTCGTTTTACTTTCCTGTAGCTTTCGGTTTCTTTATCTTGTCTTAGCAAATCTGATATTGTTGATGTTTGCTCATGCAGGGTAGGGGGCGCATTGGTGGCTTGGAGCTTGCATCTATCATAGAAATCACTTGGATCTTCCAGAATTGATCGGGATAGCAAAGATCATCCTTGTTAAGACTTCTACAAGCATTTCCAGGTACGATCCAACAGGTAACTCTCTTCTTTAACAGATCTGAATCCATTGTACCTGAATTTCTTTCCATTTTTCTGAAAACTCCTAAAATATTAAAAACCCTAAAAAGTACTAAATCTGGGATCCGTCTGATCTTTGGCCAAACCACTTCTGAGTTTCACAAATCGGGCCTCCCCTTCACTAAATCTACTGCAACGCTGGTCAAACTCCTGCTGGTTTGACCTAGATCTGATTTTTAGCCTGAAAACTGCAAAACCACCCACTGAAAATTTGACTTGCTGGGTTTTGACTTTTTTTTATTTCTGACTTAATACACTGATAGATCGGGTCCCACACAGTCCAAATCACCCTCAATGCTGTCCAGATTCATGGCAGTTTGACCTAGATCTGAGTTTTAGACTGAAACGGCCCTAGCGCCTTCACTGAAAACTGAACTTTTTCGAAAGTTACTTTTTCTGAAATCTGACAGGCCAGGTCGATAGATCAGGGCCTGAGCACTCCATAACACCCCCAACGCTAAGCTAGTTCCTGCCAGGTTGCCCTAGATCTGAAAAATTGACTTTCAGCCTCCTAGCCCCCCTCATCAGATTTTGACTTTTCCAAATCTGATTTTTCCTTCAATTTTCCTAATTTGGGTCCGTAGATCGAGCCATCCTAATCTTATTTCCCCTCCAACGCTGAGCAGATAGTCTCCTAGTGGCTCTAGATCTCCATATCTGCCTCTCCAAACCCTAGCGCTAGCCCTCCTTCTGCTGATTATCTTGTAACCTGAATCTTCCGGGCCAAATCCTTTTCTGGGTCCATAGATCAAGGCATATCCCAGGTGGGTTCACTGAAACGTTGTGCTGATACTGACTTCGTTGCCCAATTCACGAAAGGCACTGATCTCCTATTTCTAGCGCTAGCCCTAAATTGACCTTATTCCTGTTCTCTTTGCCAACATTCATTGATAACTCAAGTTACCTATCTTTCACTAGTCTATCTCCTTGGTACTAGACAGTCCCAACTTTGTCCTTGCTTACCCTGCCACAGTTACGTTTCCCAAGACAGTGGTCATCTCCATTAGTTGCTAGTACCTAAACCCTAGAGCTAGGGTTTCCATTTACCTTACACCTTACGTATCTCAAAGCCACGTTTGATCTATTCTGGTGTCTAGGTCTGATCTCTTTTGTCGAGAGTAGATCCGGGTCTCCCCCGTTGTTGTCTTGGACTTAGATAACATAAAGCGAAGACTGCCTTGATTGACGTGACAACCATCCATTTGGGAGTCTAGGCAGTCTTGGTTCCACCTCCCTAGTTGCTTGCCCCTCTACCATCTATCCTAGATCCATCATACATAGGCAACTACAAGGTTGGTGATAACAGTAGGTCACCCCACCCCTCTTTTTGTGACACATATACAACAAGAGGCGAGCCCTCTCATGGATAAATGTGCCCACTTTGGAGAAATTCGCCCCCTAATCCATGAGAACTTCAATCACCAATCAATCAAAGGACTTGGCTCTTGATTATCTTAGATTTGATTGCTAATCACCGGAGACAACTCCAAGACAAACTTGCTTGATTTGTGGGATGCTTATGTTCTAATTTATTATGTCTTTTTTAGCAATATTTCATGTGTTTTGGCCTTTTTGGAGAGAATTTTGATTTAAGTGATAAATAATCATTCAAATACTGTCAAAAGTGGGTATTGGGGTATAGTGGGTACTTTGAGTTAGAAAACATTCACCCCCATGGAAAATTTGGCCCCCTAGCCACACTTTTATGACACTTTAATTTTTTAATTAGAACATTAAAATTTTCACCGTTTTCACAAGAAAATTTATTTTTGTGAAAATCAAAAATAAACCTAGAGGGACCTAGCACATGTTCATATGACTCTAAAATAATGCCTAACATGGTAATACACTGACACATGAACTTTAATAACCTCCAAAGGCCTAACCACCAGGAGGACCATTCCAACTTTGGAGCAGGTGAAAAACTCGAAAATTATACATCACTTCTTGAATCTTCAGCAGTGCATAATTAACAACGGAAAAAACACCTCAGAATACCCGGCTTGATGTCTAAGTCCTAGGAAAGCCAAGTCCTTTACAAAAAGTCATCATGCTAGTACATTTTTACAATATCCCTGGTGGGTATGAACATGTGGAGAAAAAGAAAAAGAAGAGCCATTAAAGCTCTACTCGCTTGAAAGTCCAACTAAGTACAACTTACTTGGTAACAAGGTCCAAGTAACCTGGATGTATAGTCTACAAATGTCCTCTCAGATGGCCCAATTCAGCTCTTGTCTAGTCGGTAGTAGTTGACCCAGTCATCTAGAGAGTACCCAAAGAGGGAAAGGTGCTCTGGGGAGATGGTCATAAACTGGAGTAGCCAGAAGGCCTCTGAGAACCAACCTCGCACACAACCAAAGTAGCAATCTGGGGCAAGGGCCTCTGAGGAGCAAAGTGCAAGATAGGGGTACCTTTCTCTCCTGAAGGATGAGTCTCTGAAGGTCTTGACTCTATGTAGGAAGGAGACCAAATGAAAAAATGATCTCGAGGCGAAGGGGGTGAACTCTGAACTCTACATAGATGATGGGATGGTGAACTGTACGTTTGCATCAAATGATACACCTCAAAAGCAGGACCTAAATTCTCCCAGTATGGGCCCAATCTAATTGAAGCAAACTTGGTCCCCAAATCTTTGAACCATAGAATACTGTGGATCTAATAATTGCCTCCATGACGTAACGTTTGGACAAGATGTCCTGAAATTGACTCTAAAAGCGTTGTCTCTCGATGAGGGCTATAGAGCCATAGTCTTTCTTGAGCCTAGGTTGGAAAGCCTGTTGCATAGTGAAACGGGATCCTATGAACCGAACTCCCAAGTAGGTGTATCCTGTCATGATTTCAATTTCTTCCCCTCGAAAGTAGAAATTATGTCAGAATGAAGGCTTTTCGATGTGTTGAAAATCATAACCTTGGTTTTACCCAAGTTGAACGTCAATTATCAAAGATCACAGAAGCTATCCAGAGCGTCAATCTTCCTCTAAAGGCCCTCGAGAGTGGAGGCCAACAATATCAAGTCATTGACAAAGAGGAGTAGGGAAATCAACACCTCGTGTAAAAGGAAATCATCTTCCTCTTGGATGTGCTCATGGAGGAAGGACTCCAACTCATCAATATAGATCCCAAAGAGTATTAGCGAAAAGAGGCATCCCTGCTTTACCTCAATGGTACGATTGTCACATATATAGTAGCTGGGCTACTTTTGTTCCTGAGCAGTATTGTGCAATTCTTTGAGATAGTCCTTTACTATGGGATCAGCAGATGATGAGGCAACAGTTGATGATCTCTCACTTTCAACAAATCCAAAGTGTCCAAATTGACCAGTTCTATGCCCATGACTGAGCCTCATGACCCCAGATTTGATAACTGAGTTATCCATTCTCATGACCTTGAGCAGAGATTGATATAGTGCCTATGTATAGCAGAAGCAGTTGTCCCAAGGACTTTCAGACTTGAGTTCAGATCCAATCCAGGTATATGACCTAGGTGATATTATGGTTTGTGCTTATGGATTTTGATGTTGCTCTGTTACCTACTTTAGCAGTGAGACTCAGTTGATATTGATTATATGTTGGCAATATTTTATCTTGGTTTACTTGAAATCTAATGTATAAATGATCTAGTGCTTTTGACCGAGGAATTCCTTTTGTATATTCATTAGCCTTGTCCTACCCCAAGTATGGATTTAGTCTTTTTCCTTCAGAGACATAGCTTGCTAGTCTTGGCATCATTTCCATTGTCTACGTCCATCCATTTCCTTCCCATTTTCATTGACTGTCCTTGACTCGTAACTTGACTAGTGACATCTAGGATTTCCCCCACCTTCACCTCTATGTTTGAATAGGTCTCCATGTATAAAACTGTGTCCCAGTGTTGGTTTATGTGATTTTTGTCATAGGGAATGTCTACCTCTAGCTGTTGAACACAAGTAGTCCTATCAAAGAAAGTGTCTTTAGACACTCAGGCATCAGAGCTTAAATTTATTCTAAATGGATGCCCTGCGAGCAAAATAAAAGTATCCTTAGACACTACTGGAAATGGAAAAGTAAAACTAGCCAATGGCCAACAGATGAGCACTCATCCATTGTATAGTGTAAGGCTCATCTATCACCACAGGGTATCAGGGAGGCAAGCCCTAGAAGGCTGAGCCTTAATCATTTCCTGAAATCCCAGAAGGCTTTCCAAGGCACCTGCTTTTGGAGGCTGGCAAGTTATCAATGAAACATGAAGTTGATGGCTAGAGGATGAGCACTCATTCTTTGTATAATGTAAGGCTCATTTTCCCCCACAGGGCAACAGGGAGAGAATGGTCCAAGAAGGTCATGTCTTTGTCATTAACTGGAGGCCCAGAAGGCTTACCAGGGCACTTGCCTTTAGAGGTCAACTAGTGAAATCAATGATGAGCTAATAAAGTATTAAAAAGGTTGCTTGTCTAGAGTCTAGTGGAGCCTTCTCATCATTCCACCCGTTTGTGAGATACCATCATGCCCTATTGTTCACCTAGTCCAACTTATGTGTTGTGTGGATCCCTTTGTCCTTTAGCCCATGTCCTTTCAGTGTTAAGTTATCAAGTCATCCCTTGGCCTCACCTGTTGTTTATGATCCCTTCACCCTTGACTAGCAAAAGGGCTAAATCTATAAATGAGTATGCACTGGAGGTTCTTGTTTTGAAGCAACTAATCATTTTGATTTGGATTATTATATATGTATTGTGCATATTCTTGCCAACAAAATCTAATCATACTTGAGTGTCACTGCTAGCATAGATAATTGAGCATGCATGTCCATTAGTATTTTGCAACATCAGAGATTAGCACTTGGGTCATCATTTGATTAGTGTTGACTTGGTCAACCCAATGTTGGACAAGCCATGAGCAGGATTCGGGATGAGTTATAGACCGATGGTTATGGATGATGATTATTTATGATCTACTGGTGTACATTAGACATATTCATGTTTCAGAAGGTGATTTGTTGTGATGGCTTGTACTATATCTATGATTATCAGCATTTACATGCTTTATTATTATTATTTTTGACATGGGATAGGGCCTCTGAAGTACATTTGTGATGGACCTATGGTGTATGAGTGCTCATTCCTAGTTGATTTGGACATTTTGAGTCCATTGGTGTAGCTGGTTTTCAGTTTCAAGAAGGCACATGATAGATATGGGCCTTTTGGGCTTTTATAGCAAATATGCCCTGGGGAAACTAAAAATAAAACACCTTGTAGATACTGAGAAGATCTCTTGGAATGTTGGAGTAGATTTGTGGGGTGCAGCAAGTCGTTTGTACCATATACTTGAGGTGCCAGGCACATCTGTGCAGTTACTTTTTTGTGTAGACTCCTCCCAGGTGAGATATTGGTTGTTTTATGTTCCCAAGGCAGCATTTTAATAATTAAAAATGGCTAATGAGCAAATCGATTTGGGTAATTCAGCCAAAGGATTGCCATGGAATTGGTCTGAGGAATAGTGTTTGGGTCATATTCATCATCTGACATCAACTTCACTTCATTCGGGGTCCACACATCCTTGGTGTATGCATTTTGGGGGTATTTTGATGTATTTTGAGGGAGATTCCCTAGTAACTTTCATCACTCCTTTATATTATTTTCCACCACACATTGTTATTGTGCCATGGGGCCATGCTAGTGAAGGATAACATAACCTCCTAGAACCACCATGTGCTACTTTGTGGTCATTAGTCATATTTTATGTAATGTGCACCTCATCAGGCATTTCTAGTGATGCGCACCCTTATATTTTTTAGTTGATCGTGTGAGATTTATCCAGCTAATGTTAGCCATAGATTAGGATGATTTTATCTTAAGACCTTGACCCTTGATCTTTTTGGATCTAGGTATTATGTACTTGAGAGATCTATAAATTGACATGCTCTCTCATTTGTAAATGGACTTTTGGCTCTCAAACTCTTGGATTAATAAAATATTTTGCAGAAAGTCTTGGAAGCTTTGTCGAATGTCTTGTATGGAGATTGGAAAGTCTTATTCTCTCTATCATTCTTGCGGATCTATGCGGTTCTAATATTTTTGCAGGTTTCCATCTATCTGGTGAAGGAAGCGTTTAGGTAGGGGCGTTATTGTGACTGAGCTCCATATTGTCCTCTCAAATCGCCATTGGTTCAAGGAGTATCTTTATTGTGTCTTATGGTCATCTTGATGTTCTTTAATTCATTTTTCTTCGTCATTTCATCAATTCTTCTGTAAATCGATTCTCATAGCAGATCTCTTTTGCAAGAGGAGGGAGCGCTTGGCATCTAAGAGGAGGTAGACATTTCACTTGGAGAGGCATAAAAAACGCTCGTAATTGATGGGAAAGGCAAGATCATTGTCATACAAGGTTAGTAGCAAGTATTTCTAGGTATGTCTGCATATATTTTATTTTTTCGGGCTTTGAAATGATTGTCACAGCCAAACCCTCTTTTCTTAAAACCCTAGTTTCGTAGCTCTGATAAATCCTGTGAGTTTCTAATGACGACCATCAAAACCCACTTGGAGATTAATGAATAAACCCTATATCTCAAGTTTCATAAAAATCGGACTCCATTTTCACTAGGATATAGCACTAGTCACTCTAGGTGCGAGTGCCCTTCTTAGGTAGGTGGCCATTTCTTCAAATCTGTCATATGGGTATGCTTACACCCGCCTCAAAATCATAGATCTAATCCTCAAGCACCCCGATCTAGTCATCTCATGCCTTGATCTACTCGTTTGGGTCCAGTCTGTCCACTTATGCAAAAACCCTAGGTTGGTCCCTTTAGGGTTTCGTTTCATTTGGCTAGATCTCATAGATCTACTTCCTTAACTTAGTTGTGGTATAGTCTCATTTAAGTTGGGTTATTTCCTATCTTGACTAAGCCTCCTTAACTTGGCCCTAATTTCAATACCACTCTAATTTAATAGATCTAGTCTTATCCTCTCATTACCTCTCCTCTCTTATACAATGTCAAACCCTTGGAGTGTCTTGAGTAGGTGTGCTAGCCTCTTAGGCTAGTGGGTCTCCCCCTTGGTCTTTCTCTAGATTGATCTAAAGTGACAAGAGCTCGTCCGGTGTGACAAATACCCTTTATCCATAATGGACAAGGCCCTTGCGATGTCACCAGTTACCTACCTCACCTCTATCTTCCCGAATGGGATACCTTTAGTGGGTAGCTACACTTTCTGTGATAACATCTTTTGGCGTCGTTGTCAGTGAGGTAGAGGCTTATCTCTAGTGTCTGCAAGTATTACTTCACTCTTATCTTCCGAATCATACCGCATCCGGATTAAGTTAAGTGAATGAATTGTCCTTTGCCTAATTTTACATTCACTTGTCTCTTTCTTGCATCGTACTTCCCCAACGATATATTTTGCATGGAGTTTATTTAGTATCTCACCTGGAGACTTCACTGAGAAGCGAACCCATCCTTTTAATGTTCTCGTCCGATTAGGCAACAAAACACCCGCTAACCTACTTAATCCCCATAGGTTCAAGCGGGTACTGCATAAGAGGGGATTGACTGAGGACATTTGGTACTTAGAACAACTCGGGACACACATTCAGTACTAAAGTCAGCAGTAGGCTAGAAGAAGCCTTTTCTCTTTAGGCTTAAAAGTCAACATCAAATTAGAATCACATGCATGCAAAAGTAAACCACAAACCCTCAAAGTGACATGCGAACCCTAAAAGCGCATAAGGATCTATTTAAGAAGAAAGAGGGAGCCTAAAGAGATACCTATGTTTATTATTGATTGATTTGGATATTTGAGCAGCGGCACAGCATGCAGCTACGGCAGTTGGGGTTGAGGATGGAGTCTTCAACTAACGAGGGTTCGACAATGCAATATCTGCCCTAGTCTCCTTCAGGATAAACCATCCAGGTTTGTCACCGCATCTATTGCATCCATCATTATTCAGTGTTCCAGTGTATGCCAGAAGATTATTTGCAGGCTCATCCATACAGCTGGGGGCATTTAGCTGGAAAGCCCAAGTCATTCACCAGGACTCCAGATCACCATATTTCTTCTGCATGTGGCCTGCATCCTCACTGACAGGATCACTCTACTGCCTTGAGTGATTATCAGCCACCAGATTGCTCACCTGGAGCAGCTAGCAGCAATACACAGAGGTGTGGGGGCGTGAGCATTAGTCAGGTAGATCAACTCGCTAGGGTATCTGGAGAGATCCGAACTCCTGCATGCTCCAGCCATCCTCTCCAGCACGGGCACACCTACACTCCGACCAACTTTCAACTGAAACTAACCATCCCTTCATCAAAAACGTCATCCTTAGCTGATTCAGACTGCTGGGGGTATTACAGAGGAAAAAGAGGTTATTTCTTCATCAGTTTAGTTTATCTTGCATGCGTATTCTCTCTGGAGCATTTTCAGCCGGCTTATCAATGGTAAGTGTTCATTCTATCCTGCGAACCCTAACCCTAAATTCAGCAATACTATAGGGGTATTTTGCATGGCAGTTTGCATGCCCGGCTATTTGAGTAATTTTGCTTACAATTAGAAAATATCAGTATTTAGGATATTACAGTGGTATCAGAGCATGTTCCTTCTAGCTATGGGCTTGAACATGAGAAGTAGATGAATACAGAAGAGGACACTTTTGTAACCTATAGGAAAAGAAAGAGTAGGTACACGGAGGACTTTGAGGATATCCAACTAGAAGATACCAACTCAGGCATGGACCCAACAGGTATACACTCTGACAGGAGAAAAGGAACGGGAGAAGATGAGGACACGATGGAGTTTCACAACCTACTGTCTGCATTGCAAGGACTTAGCCAAAGGGAAAAAAGAGGTACTTAATGCAATCAACATATTATCAGCGAAACCAGAACCATGTAACAGCAGTACACCTCCTTCACCGATAGATAGAGGGTCTACAAGCAGCAGTGGGAAGGTTGCATACACCAATATACAGAATACAGCCCACACATATACCAGACCTTCCAACAAGCCTACTATGCCTCACTTCTTGGCAGATGCAATAGAAGGTCCAGTCATGCAGGTAGAGCCTAGCGAACCCTTTGGGGCTTATTTGCGGGAATACAGGGACTTAGGGGAGGAGTTTCATGCAGCCATGTCTTTTTAGGATTTTTGCAACATGAAGAGTAGGAACAGGCCCAGGAATTTCAACAAGGAATTCAATCATAGCTATGAGTTGCAGAAAACCTTGGGCAGGTTGACCATCCCAAACTTTGATGGGACTCACGGAGGTTCAACGAGGATATGGGTTCAAAAATTGGATACCTACTTCCAACTCAATCCCATGACAGAGACAGATGCCATTAAATTGGCTACACTCCACCTGGACAGAGAAGCTCATGAGTGGTGGTACCACAGATTAGTGACATTGGGTCACAACACCATTCACTCCTATGGTGAGTTCACTTAGAAACTCATGGAGAGGTTCGACAGGAAGGATTCAGAGATACATTTCATAGAGTTACCTCAACTCAAACAAATGGGTAGCGCCGAGGCCTTCATCTCAGAATTCCAGAGGATAGCGGTCATGGTAACAGATGTGTCAGAGAGCAGGTTGACGATGTTGTTTACTGAGGCCCTAACAGAGCCACTACGAGGATGGGTGAAAGCCTACAAACCCCCCACTCTACAGGATGCCATTAGTCGAGCGAGAGATCTCCAAGATTCAATTCTAAAGAAAAGGTTCCCTCTCAAAACCAACTTTCTAGTTAGGGACAAGGACAAAAAACCTTTCCATCTGCATTTTCCAAAGAAAACATGGTTAGACGAGGACACTAGGAAAGAATTGAGGCGTAAGAAATTACGTTTTCCTTGTCAGGAACCATGGGTTCTGTTATCACATATATAGTACCCAGGCCACCATATTCTATTTTTCAGACACAGTACATTTTTTAGCCAGATCTCCTACATATGAGATGCTGAGATGAGCATTTCTGATGGATCATTTTTGTATTAGTGAACTATTGTACTCTCCCATGCCAAGACTGAGTCTCAAGACACTCAAATTTGAGGACCAATATAGCCATTTATGTTATTTCAGAACAGTAGTGGATACCCAGTGTTATATCAGTACTTTCTCATTGGATATCTGGTGTTTTAGATGGATTATATTACATGGATATGGCTCAGTATTTTATATGGTGTTGTGGTTATTATTGCTCTTATATTGATTCTTGTGACATATATTGACTTGTGGTATTATGATATGGCGGTCATATTTAAATGGACTTGGTTGTATATTATACTATGTATTGATGTCCTTACTATGGCTTTGAAGTTCTTGATCTATACTCATTGGTTTTACCCTCCCTGGGGAGAATAGAGGTAGTCATTCCCACCATTGTTTTAGCTTGCTAGTGTTGGCTCCATCATTTCATTGTCTTCATCCATCCATTACCTTCCAATTTAATTTTCAACCCGACTGACTTCTTGACTTGTGGCATGGAGGACCTTTTAACCCGCTAGAACCTTTGTTGGACAAGCCTCCTTGTTTACATTGTGTCTCGGCTCTGAGTTGGTGACAAAACTTGCCTTCGGTAAGTTGGATAGTATGCCTAAATCATTCTGGTCGGTTGTCCCGATGTTTGGCACTGTGCAGAATTCCCCCTAGTCACTTGAGTTGTTGTTGGCTAAAACTGAAAGCTCATGTACTACTTTTATTGAAATATTAAATATGCGCCTATCGAAAATGAAAATTGTAAAACTGTGTTTTTTAACATATGTAAAAAGGGGCAAGAGCAATGAAATGCCAAAATACTCCTTGAAGAGTATAAGAAAACGTCCAAAAAGCAATGGTTAAAAAATGTTATATCAAAGAATTGCTGACCTTGTTAAAAATAAATATGGCCCAGATGAAAGCTGAGATTAGTTGTGCTTTTGAGCACTGGTGAAGTCCCAAAGGGTTCATATAGGCCAAGAAGGTCACAGAATAAAATGTGATCCTAATGAAATTGGATCAACATTGATGTAGACATGATGCTTAAGTTGAATAAGCACTCTCTAAACAACTCATCCATTTCTGAGGCACTGCCATTCCTTGTGTTGTTGTTTGTCCAGTATTGGTTATAGTGAGTTCTCCCTTTCCTTGTCCAAAGTGTCATGATGTTGAGTAGGAGGTGATCCTTTGCCTTAGCCTTGTCATTTCCACCTTTCACCATTCACTAGCAAAATGACTACAGCTATGAAGTGAGTATAGTCTTGAAAGTCTGAGTCTAAGTAATAATAAATAAAGCCTGATATTTATAAGTATTTGTTGATGTACCGCCAGTGAAATGAATGCTACTTGCTGATTTTGTTACGTGAATGAGTTGTAGAGCATGGTTTAACCTTTTAACACTTGCAGCAGATTGATCTATTCTGAATTAGTACTGGTGTCTGATTATTCACAGATGGTTATATTGTTTATTGGTTATGATTGATGATCAGACAGAGACCTATGAGGGGTATGAGTATACACCTTTGATGGATTGGGACTCTCTGAGTCCAATGAGACAGTTTATTTCCAGTTTTGGGCACTTACAGATGTGATCAGGCTTATTCTGCTTTTCTGATGCAGTTTTTCTTCACAGATTGATTTGTTTGAGCAAGGAGATGTTTCGGTTGGATCTCCTAGGGCGTTGTATGGCCATAGGGGGTGCAGCCACTTGTTTGTACCATTGTACCCCCATCCCAGGGAGCTTGGAGGGCTCAATTTGACAACGCAGGAAACCTAGAAGGTTGTTTTGGCAAGATCACGTTTCCCAAGGCAGATTAAAAAATGATCAAATGGCTACTGAAGAAATCGATTTGGGCTACTGAGGCAAAGAAATGGCATGGGGTGAGTCACAATGATGAGAGTGATGTCTTTCACACCTTCTCCAGCAATTTCAGCATTTGATGAGGCCCACACCTATTTCTGGGCATTTTTTATTTATTTTCTGGAGGTCTTTGGAAGACCCACGATTTCCTCAAGGAGGCACAAAAGTCAAAATTTTAAATTGTTATATTATTTATTGTGCCATGGAGACACCCAAAGGGAGTTAGTCAAACATTCTGTGGACCCACCATGTGCTTTCATTTATTTCTTGTCGAGTGGGTTACCTTTATTTGGGTGGTTTAAGTCCACTTTGGTAAATTATAATTATATTGATCCATGCATTGTATGTTGAGCTCATCTCAACCATTGATTAGAACATTGTATCTTTTAATCTTAGCCACTCGTTTTGAAAGTGGTTAGGATTTGGTTATGATTGAGGTTCTCCCATTTCTATTTAAAGGAGAGAGTTTCTCATTTGTAAGGGGTCTTTGGCTCTTGGATCTGAATAATAGAAAGACTTTTTCTGTGGAAATTTTTCTGGATTTGCTTTGCATCTGATGTGCTCAAATGGTGATTAGCTTGTCTTCAGCTTACTAGCATCATGGAAATTCTCGTGAGATCTATTTTTTTCGTGGCTATCATTGTTTTGTCTACAGCAGGGCGTTTTGGCTGGAGCGTTTTTGTAGGGGGGACCTCAACTCGCTCGATTCTCTTCGTCTTGGATCAGGGGGTTTTCATTAGTTTCATTGCGATCTATGATTACTTTATTTTACTGTCTTGTAGCATTCAATTTCTTTATTTTGTATGTGAAAATCTGATATGGTTGACCTTTGCTCATGAAGGGTAGGGGGCGCTTTGATGGTTTAGAGCTTGCATATACCATAGAAATCACAGGGATCTTCCAGGATTGATCAGGATAGCTAGGATCGTCACTGTTACAGACTTCTACAAGCTTATCTAAGTAAAATCCACAGGTAAGTTCTTCTTTTCTGATCTTATTCCATTGTACCTTGCTGAAATTTAACTATTTTTCTGAAAACTCCTAAACCATAAAACCTAAAAAATCAAATAATCAGGGTACCGTTAGATCTTTTGCCAAACCATTTCTGGGTTTCATAGATCGGACCTCCCCTTAACTAAAACAACTAGAACGCTGGTCAAATTCCTCATAGTTTGACCTAGATCTGATTTTTCAGCAGAAAACTGCATAACCCCCCCACTGAAAATGGACCTGCTAGGGTTTTGAGTTTTTCTGAATTCTGACTTCACAAACGAATAGATAGGGGCTTGAGCAGTCCAAATCAACCCCAACGCTGTCAAGTGGCTCAACATTTTGACCGAGATATGAAAAATAGACTGAAACTGCCCTAGCACCCTCACTGAAAATTTGCCTTTTCCGGAAATAGGTTTTTCTAAAATCTGACGTCATAGGCTGATAGATCGGGTCCCAAGCATCCCAGAACACCCACAACGTTGTCCTAATTCCTCCTAGTTTGCCCTAGATCTGAAAATGTTAGTTTTTTTAGCCTCCTAGCCCATCATCAGATTTGGACCTTTCTAGATCTGATTTTTCTACTGTTTTCCTGATTTGGGCTTGTAGATCAGGTCTCCCTGATCTCTTCTCATCCACAACGCTGAGCCATCAGCTTTTCGGTACCCCCTAGATTTTCAAATTTGTCTTCCTAGGCCCTAGTGCTAGCCATCTACTGAGCTGGGTTTCCTGTACCTTGGCTTTTCTGGACCTATTGCTTTCTGGGTTCGTAGATCAAGGTGTTTCCCAAGTGGGTTTCCTGAAACGTTGTCTTACTGCTGACTCCATTGCCCAATGCATACAAAGCATTGATCTCTAAGCTAGCGCTGCCCTTAGGCTCTTAGCCTTTGCCATCTACCAACATTCACTAATAGCTCAAACACCTTTTACTGAGTCTGATTTCTAGGTACTGGATAGTCCCAACTCTGTTTGTGCTTGCCCTGTTATAGTTACGTGTCCCAAGACAGTTTCTAGTACCTAAACCCTAGAGCTGGGGTTCCCTTTCACCTTGCACCTTAAGTACCCTGAAGCCCCATCTGATCTTCTTTTGGTGTCTAGGTTTGATCTCTCCTGTCGAGAACAGATTCGGGTCTCCCCCATTGTTGTCCTGGACTAGGATAACCTAAAGTGAAGGCTTCCTTGATTGGCGTGACAACCATCCATTTGGGATTCTAGGCAGTCGTGGTTCCACCCCTTAGTTGCTTGCCCCTCTACCATCCATTTTGGATCCACCTCAAGCAGGCAACTACAAGGCGGGTGATAACAGGTTCTAGGACACAGGTGTGCAAGGAAGGCCAAGGCTCACTACATCGAAGTGTATTCAGACAGTGACGGGTAGGACCATGAGCAGGAGGCAACAGAAGAACTACGAGCAGCAGAGGAAGAGTCACTCCAAGTGATACATCAGAGGAAGTCATAGCTACGTTATCTGGAGTACCTAGATTCCATACTCTCAGGGTCAGAGGAGTAGTACAGGGCCATGGAGTGGGAGTATTGATTGATGGGGGAGCAACCCACAATTTCATTGACTCCGCTTGGGTAGCCAAGAGGGGTATTCAGACAGAGAAGTTCGAGGGCTTTACTGTAGCTATAGTCGAAAACTCCAGCATGGAGTGCAACTATTGGATTCCAAAATTGAATGTCACATTAGGCAACTACCAGATGACAAATTCATTTTATGTAGTCGATGTGGCAGATACTCATGTAGTATTATGCGTTCAATGGCTTTATTTAATAGGGAAATATACTACAGACTACCGAGCAATGGAAATGGAATTCCAGGGGCCAGATGGAAAACTGGTAGTTTTGAGGAGCATGAACACTTATCCCCCAAAACCAGTCTCTTCACAGAGAATGGAGGCAATACTCAGACAAGATGACATAGAATGGGCTGCAAAATGTTTTGTCACCTTTAGGAAACCTCTAGAGAACAACACACAACACCCAGATGATATTCAGGCCTTATTACAGAAGCACGAAAAGGTATTTCAGGACTTTCCAGGAGGTAGACCGCCAGACAAGGGCTTTGAGCACATCATTGAGCTAGAGGAGGGGACACAGGCAGTGATCACCACTCCTTATCGGCATCCCAAAAGATACAAGGATGAGTTTGAGAAGACGATCAAAGAATTGTTGGAGCTTGGATACATTCTGCCCATCTCTAGCCCCTTTGCATCATCAGTGGTCTTAGTCAAGAAGAAGGATGGTACACTGCGAATGTGCATCGATTACCAAGCACTCAACAAAAAGACCATCAAAAACAAGTATCCCATCCCTAGGATTGATGAACTCATGGACGAGCTATAGGGTGCCAAATACTTTTCAAAGATTGATCTTCGCTCGGGGTACCATTAGATCCGAGTAAGGGATCAAGACATTTCTAAAATAGCTTTCCGTTGTCACTATTGTCACTATGAATTCCTGGTCATGCCTTTTGGACTCACCAATGCTCCAGCCACTTTTTAGGCATGCATGAACCATACTTTCAGAGTTCAATTACGTAAGTTTTTTCTAGTATTCTTTGATGACATATTGATTTGCAGCAAAACATGGGAGGAACATCTAAAACATCTGGACGAAGTATTGAGCATCCTAGAAGAACACTCGCTTTATGCGAAAATGTCCAAATGTGAATTTGGCATGAAGTAAATGTTGTATCTAGGACACATAATCAGTGCAAAAGGAGTACAGGTTGATATGGAGAAAATCTGAGCTATCAGCGATTGGCCCGCGCCAAAAACTGTCACAGAATAGAGAAGCTTCTTAGGCCTTTGCACATATTACCAGAGGTATGTTAAGGGGTTTTCCCAATTCGTCGCACCCCTCACAGATCTCACAAAGAAGGGAGCCTTCACCTGGACAGAACTAGCACATAAAACTTTTGAGGAGATGAAAGTCATTATGAGTTCTTGCCCAGTTTTAGCATTACCAGACTTTTCACAACCATTTGTAGTAGAATGTGATGCCTCAAGGGAAGGGCTAGGAGCAGTATTGATGCAAAACCATCACCCTATTGTATTTGAGAGCAGGAAACTGAAGAACTATGAGTGCCACTACTCCATATATGACAAGGAGATACTAGCCATCTTACATGCTCTCACGAAATTCAGACAGTACCTGGTGGAAAGCAAGTTCAAAATAAACAACTGAAGGAACTGAATGAGCGCCAACAAAAATGGGTTAGCAAAGTATAATCCTACGATTTCGAGATAGAGTATGTGAAGGGTAAGAATAATATAGTGGCTGATGCATTATCCAGACGACCCACTTCATTATCTCTCATGAGTATATCTACAGACTGGAGGGCTCTTCTCTTAGTAGAGTACTCCAAAAATAAATTCGTTATCGAATTATTGGATGGGCAAGTTCAGGATGACAGGTACAGGTTTGTCAATGACATCATCTATTACAAGAGCAAGATATACCTCGTCCCAGAATCAGCTTTAAGAAAGAAAATCATGCAGGCGGCACATGACTCTCCACTATCAGGACATTAGGATTTCTTCAAGACCTACAGGAAGATCCGACAGAGGTTCTCATGGAAGGGCCTCAAGGGGGAGGTTATGCAGCATGTGTGAGAATGTAGCATGTGTCAGCAAAACAAGATTGAGCACATCCATCCAGCAAGGTTGCTTCAGCCACTACCAATTCCGGAACATAAGTGGGAAAGTATCTCCGTGGACTTCATTACAGGATTGCCCAAGGTCCAAGGGCGAGATTGCTTATATGTTGTGGTTGATCGACTGACCAAATTCACACATTTCTTTTCTATCTCATCTGATTACTCCACAGCCCAGGCAACTAAGTTATTTTTCAAAGAGGTCTTTAGGTTACACGGGTTACCCAAGACCATTGTCAGTGATCGGGACAGTAGATTCACAGGTGCCTTCTGGAAGGAGCTATTCAGGTTAGTGGGAACCAAGCTTGCTACCAGCACGAGTTATCATCCTCAGAGTGATGGACAAACCGAAATTGTCAACAAGTGGATTGAAGGGCATCTGAGGAACTATGTAACAGGGCAGCAGCGAACCTGGATTAAATGGCTACACTTAGGGGAGTACTGCTACAATACTACCTACCACATGTCTATTAGGATGACACCTTTTAAGGCATTATATGGCTATGAGACCTTGGACTATGCCGATTTAGCATTGGGAGACAGCAGGGCTCCTAAGGCACAGGATTGGATACAGGACAGTCAAGATATCCTTAAAATCCTGAAAGAGAACTTACAGACAGCCTAGAGTCAGTAGAAGTTGTATGCAGACAGACACAGGGTTGAGCAGAGCTTTGAAGTAGGAGATCTGGTATACTTATGGCTCCAACCCTACAGACAGTCTTCACTTCAGAAGAAAGGAGCGGAAAAGTTAAAACCTTGCTTCTACGGACCCTACAGAATAATCAGAAAGGTGGGAGAGGTGGCGTATGAACTAGAACTGCCACACGAGAGCAAAATTCACAATGTATTCCATGTGTCCAACCTGAAAAAGACCATTCGACAACACATTGCTCCATCAACAGAGTTACCTCCCTTAGATGATGAGGGACTATTGATACTGATTCCAAAACGGATCGTACAAACTCGAGAAAGAAAACTCCGGAATCGGGTGATTAGAGAATACTTGGTCCAATGGAAAGAATTAGCTCCGGAGGATGCCACATGGGAAGGAGAACAGCTATTGCAGCGTCCCAGTTTGCAGTTGCTTGAGGACAAGCAATCTCAAGCGGGAAGGACTGTAATGTCCTCGTCTGATTAGGCAACAAAACACCCACTAACCTACTTAATCCCCATAGGTTTGAGCGGGTACTGCATAAGAGGGGATTGACTGAGGACATTTGGTACTTAGAACAACTCGGGACACATGTTCAGTACTAAAGTCAGCAGTAGGCTAGAAGAAGCCTTTTCTCTTTAGGCTTAATAGTCAATATCAAATTAGAATCGCATGCATGCAAAAGTAAAAGCACAAACCCTAAAAGTGACATGCGAACCCTAAAAGCGCATAAGGATCTATTTAAGAAGAAGGAGGGGGCCTAAAGAGATACCGATGTTTATTATTGATTGATTTGGATATTTGAGCAGCGGCACAGCGTGTAGCTACGGCAATTGGGGTTGAGGACGGAGTCTTCAACTAACGAGGGTTCGGAAGTGCAATATCTGCCCTAGTCTCCTTCAAGATAAACCATCCAAGTTTGTCACTGCATCTATTGCATCCATCATTATTCAGTGTTCCAGTGTATGCCATAAAATTATTTCCAGGTTCATCCGTACAGCTGGGGGCATTTAGGTGGAAAACCCAAGTCATTCACCAGGACTCCGGATCACCATATTTCTTCCGCATGTGGCCTAGATCCTCACTGACAGGATCACTCTACTGCCTTGAGTGATTATCAGCCACCGGATTGCTCTCCTGGAGCAGCTAGCAGCAGAATACAGAGGTGCAGGGGCGTGAGCATCAGTCAGGTAGATCAATTCGCTAGGGTATCTAGAGAGGTCCAAACTCCTGCATGCTCTGGCCATCCTCTTCGGCACGGGCACACCTACACTCCGACCAACTTTCAGCTGAAACTGACCATCCCTTCATCAAAAACCTCATCCTTTGCTGATTCAGACTGTTGGGGGTATTACAGAGGAAAAAGAGGTTATTTCTTCATTAGTTCAGTTTATCTTGCATGCATATTCTCTTTGGAGCATTTTCAGCCGGCTTATCAGTGGTAAGTGTTCATTCTATCCTGCAAACCCTAACCCTAAATTCATCTATAATATAGGGCAATTTTGCATGGCAGTTTGCATGCCCGGCTATTTTAGTAATTTTGCTTAGAATTAGAAAATATCAGTATTCGGGATATTACAATCCCATAAGCCATAATGAACTCGAACGTATTTCTCTAATCCATTGAATAATTAAACAAAACAATAACTAAGCTTAAATAGCAAAATGAGGAAAGAAATAGACAAAAATCAAATTCTTGGTATGAGAATGATTTTGAGCATGATTATGGGTATGATCCTAATTATCACAATCCTTATCATTCCCACCAGTTTCCTCATCCCTGCCATAAAATATCCCCAATAAATTATATTGAACCGATTTGTAAGCATCAAACCTAGCCAAGACCTCGAAATCAAAGAAAACAGTTGAATGATTCTTGTAATCCAGTTAGGAACTCAAATCAAACCCCATGTAGAGAATCCAAAGTAATTAGAACCTAAGCTAAGCTTTCTCCTTTTGACTTTTCTGAAATAGAATGGGTGCCTCATTCTATGCCTAAGGATTACATAAAAAAGTTGCCTCGTTTCTATGGATTCAATGCCACATCTATTGAAGATCATTTGCAAATGTTTTGGGATCATATAGAGGATAGAGGTGCAGATGATGAAGATGTTTACATGCGGGCCCTTGGAGAATCCTTAAATGGGGATGCTCGTTTATGGTTTAATTATTTAGCACCAAGATACATCACTGGTTATGATATGTTTACTGATTTATTAAAAAAGGAATGGGGTGAGAACATTGATGAACCTTCAGAGCCTCAGTCAAGCAATGATTGTGATGTTGAGGATCAATCTAATGAAGATGATTAAGATCATAGCAATGATATAAGTAATGATTGTCCTTATCATTTCAATTTCTCCTATCTTGAGATAATGGTGAGTGTTCCTGTGATTAAGTTTATGAGTGAGCCATCAATCAATAGAAATGTCACAGAGTATCTTAGGAATAACCACGATAGACCTCAAGATGAAATTGAACATGACATTAATCGAATCATACGAAATACTTTATCATCATTACCTAAAGAAGGCACAGAGCTAGATCTGACTCATGAGGGGGAGCTCAATGTTCATCATAAAGAAGACTCCAAAGTTGAGCATCCTATCTTTGAGTCTATCAAAGATCTTTCTGAAGAGCAATTCCACGATCATTGTTTGGTTGATGAAATTTCAAATCAATGTTCAATTGATCAAAATTCTAATTCTAATCCCAGTCATATTATTCGGAAAGAAAAAGATCAAAATGATAATCAAACTTCATTTCAGGAGTCAATTATAAAAATGTGTGAGGATGATAATGAACCTAAAAGTGATCTCATCAATTTACCTTCTTTCCAAATGAATGAGTATAATGACAAATCTAACGAAGCGCATTTTCTTATAAGTGAGTCTGACCAAGAGTGTTCTTCGTTACAACCCTCAAATTGTCCACTTCTTTACAAAAAATCCTCAAGAAATAGTTCACTTAATTTTGATAATATCCCTCATTCAATCATCAATCTCGATAAGGCGGTCCTTTCTTATCCTCATGATGTGGATTTTCCCCCTGTTCCAAAATTTGAAAGTGTTATTGATTTAAAAACCTTCCCCTCTCAGACTTCAAGATCAATTATCATAAACCACAAGGAGGATAATACATATTTTCAATCCACCCTCCCATCCCAGCTTTTAAAGTCCTCTCGTATGGATAGATGGTTTTTCAGATGGATTATATTGCATGGATATGACTCAGCATTTTATATTGTGTTATGGTTATTATTGCTCTTATACTGATTCTTGTGACATGTATTGACTTGTGGTATCATGATTTGGCGGTCATAATTATATGGACTTGGTTGTATCTTATACTATGTATTGATGTCCTTACTCGGACTTTGAAGTTCTTGATCTATACTCATTAGTTTTACCCTCCTTAGGGAGAATAGAGATAGTCATTCCCACCATTGTTTTGGCTTGCTAGTGTTGGCTCCATCATTTCATTGTCTTCATCTATCCATTACCTTCCAATTTAATTTTCAACCCGGCTGACTTCTTGACTTGTGGCATGGAGGACCCTTTTCCCCGCTAGAACCTTTGTTGGACAAGCTTCCCTGTTTACATTGTGTCTCGGCTCTGAGTTGGTGACAAAACTTGCCTTTGGTAAGTTGGATAGTATGCCTAAATCATTCTGGCCGGTTGTCCCGATGTTTGGCACTGTGCAGAATTCCCCCTTGGTCACTTGAGATGTTGTTGGCTAAAACTGAAAGCTCATGTACTACTTTTATTGAAATATTAAATATGCGCCCATGGAAAATGAAAATTGTAAAACTATGTTTCTTAACATATGTACAAAGGGGCAAGAGCAATGAAACGCTAAAATACTCCTTGAAGAGTATAAGAAAAGGTCCAAAAACCAATGGTTAAAAAAATGTTATATCAAATAATTGCTGACCTTGTTAAAAATAAATATGGCCCGGATGAAAGCTGCGATTAGCTGTGCTTTTGAGCACTGGTGAAGTCCCAAAGGGTTCATATAGGCCAAAAAGACCACAGAATAAAATGTGATCCTAATGAAATTGGATCAAGATTGATGTAGACATGATGCCTAAGTTGAATAAGCACTCTCTAAACAACTCATCCATTTCTGAGGCACTGCCATTCCTTGTGTTGCTGTTTGTCCAGTATTGGTTATAGTGAGTTCTCCCTTTCCTTGTCCAAAGTGTCATGATGTTGAGTAGAAGGTCATCCTTTGCCTTAGCCTTGTCATTTCCACCTTTCACCCTTCACTAGCAAAATGACTACAGCTATGAAGTGATTATAGTCTTGAAAGTCTGAGTCTAAGTAATAATAAATAAAGCCTGATATTTATAAGTATTTGTTAATGTACCGCCAGTGAAATGAATGCTACTTGTTGATTTTGTTACGTGAATAAGTTGTAGAGCATGGTTTAACCTTTTAACACTTGCAATAGATTGATCTATTCTTAGTTATTATTGGTGTCTGATTATTCACAGATGGTTATATTGTTTATTGGTTATGATTGATGATCAGACAGAGACCTATGAGGGGTATGAGTACACACATTTGATGGATTAGGACTCTCTGAGTCCAATGAGACAGTTTATTTCCAGTTCCGGGCACTTACAGATGTGATCAGGCTTATTCTGCTTTTCTGATGCAGTTTTTCTTCACAGATTGATTCGTTTGAGCAGGGAGATGTTTCGGTTGGATCTCCTAGGGTGTTGTATGGGCATAGGGGGTGCAACCACTTGTTTGTACCATTGTACCCCCATCCCAAAGAGCTTGGAGGGATCAATTTGACAACGCAAGCACCCTAGGAGGTTGTTTTGGCAAGATCACGTTTCCCGAGGCAAATTAAAAAAATGATCAAATGGCTATTGAAGAAATCGATTTGGGCTACTAAGGCAAAGAAATGGCATGGGGTGAGTCACAATTATGAGAGTGATGTCTTTCACACCTTCTCCAGCAATTTCAGCATTTGATGAGGCCCACACCTATTTTGGGGCATTTTTTATTTATTTTCTGGAGGTCTTTGGAAGACCCACGATTTCCTCAAGGAGGCACAAAAGTCAAAATTTTAAATTGTTATATTATTTATTGTGCCATGGGGACACCCAAAGGGAGTTAGTCAAACACTCCTTGGACCCACCATGTGCTTTCATTTATTTCTTGTTGAGTGGGTTACCTTTATTTGGGTGGTTTAAGTCCACTTTGGTAAATTATAATTATATTGATCCATGTATTGTATGTTGAGCTCATATCAAACATTGATTAGAACATTGTATCTTTTAATCTTAGCCACTCGTTTTGAAAGTGGTTAGGATTTGGTTATGATTGAGGTTCTCTTGTTTCTATTTAAATGAGAGAGCTTCTCATTTGTAAGGGGTCTTTGGCTCTTGGATCTGAATAATAGAAAGACTTTTTTCTGTGTAAATTTCTCTGGATTTGCTTTGCATCTGATGTGCTCAAATGGTGATTAGCTTGTCTTCAGCATCCTAGCATTGTGGAAATGTTCGTGAGATCTATATTTTTTTGTGGCTATCAATGTCTTGTCTACAGGAGGGCGTTTTTAGCTGGAGCGTTTTTGTAGGGGGACCTCAACTCGCTCGGTTCTCTTCGTCTAGGATCAGGGGGTTTTCATTAGTTTCATTGTGATCTATGATTACTTCATTTTACTATCTTGTAGCATTCAGTTTTTCTATTTTGTATGTGCAAATCTGATATGGTTGACATTTGCTCATGCAGGGTAGGGGGCGCTTTGGTGGCTTGGAGCTTGCATATGCCATAGAAATCACGGGGATCTTCCAGAATTGATCGGGATAGCTAGGATCGTCACTGTTACAGACTTCTACAAGCTTATCCAGGTAAGATCCACAAGTAAGTTCTTCTTTTTCAGATCTTATTCCATTGTACCTTGCTGAAATTCAACTATTTTTCTGAAAACTCCCAGACACTAAAAACCTAAATAATCAAATAATTAAGGAACCGTCCAATCTTTTGCCAAACCATTTCTGGGTTTCATAGATCGGGCCTCCCCATCATCAAATAAACTGAAACGCTGGTCAAATTCCTCACAGTTTGACCTAGACCTGTTTTTTAAGCAGAAAACTGCATAACCCCCCACTGAAAAATTGACCTGCTAGGGTTTTGAGTTTTTCTGATTTCTGACTTCACAGGCGGATAGATCGGGGCCTAAACAATCCAAATCAACCCCAACGTTGTCCAAAGGCTTAGCAGTTTGACCAAGATCTGAAAAATTGACTGAAACAGCCTTGGCGCCCTCATTGAAAATTACACTTTTCCGGAAGTAGGTTTTTTCTGAAATCTGACAGGATAGGCTGATAGATCGGGTCCCAAGCATCCCAGAACACCCTCAACGCTGTGCTAATTCATCCTGGTTTGCCCTAGATCTGAAAAAATCAGTTTTCAACCTCCTAGCCCCATCATTAGATTTTGACTTTTCTAGATCTGATTTTTCTGCTGTTTTCCTGATTTGGGCTTGTAGATCAGGTCTCCCTGATCTCTTCTCTTACTCAACGCTGAGCCATCAACCTCCCGGTGCCCCCTAAAACTGCAGATTTGTCCTCCTAAGCCCTGGCACAAGCCATTCACTGAGTTGGGTTTCCTGTACCTCAGCTTTTCCGGACCAATTACTTTCTGGGTTCATAGATCAAGGTGTCTCCCAGGTGGGTTCTCTGAAACCTGGGTCTACTGCTGACTCCATTGCCCAATGCACACAAAGCACTGATCTCCTAGCTAGCGCTGCCCTTAGGCTCTTAACCTCTGCCCTTTTCCAACATTCACTGATAGCTCAAACACCTTTTACTGAGTCTGATTTCTAGGTACTGGATAGTCCCAACTCTGTTCGTGCTTGCCCTATTATAGTTACGTGTCCCAAGACAGTTACTAGTACCTAAACCCTAGAGCTAGGGTTCCCATTCACCTTACACCTTAAGTACCCTGAAGCCCCATCTGATCTTCTCCTGGTGTCTAGTTTTGATCTCTCCTGTCGGGAGCAGATCTGGGTCTCCCCCATTGTTCTCCTGGACTAGGATAACCTAAACTGAAGGCTGCCTTGATTGGCGTGACAACCATCCATTTGGGAGTCTAGGCAGTCGTGGTTCCACCCCTTAGTTGCTTGCCCCTCTACCATCCATTTTGGATCCACCTCAAGCAGGAAACTACAAGAAGGGTGATAACAGACAGGAAAAGCACCTCGGGTGAATGTTATTGTCTGGGATCCGCCATGATCTCATGGTTTAGTAAGAAACAGTCCAGTGTTCCTCTTAGTGCAGCTGAAGCAGAGTACATTGCAGCTTGCTCTGCTTGTTGTGAAGCGATATGGCTTCGGAAGCTGATGTCAGGATTATTTGACATGGAGTTGGACACCATAATAATTCTCTGTGACAACTAGAGTTGTATAAAGATGACAGAGAATCTGTTGTTCCATGACAAATCGAAGCACATTGAAATCCGATAGTTTTATATAAAGGATATGGTACAAAAGGGAGCTATCAAGCTCTAGCATGTGAGTACCGATGAGCATGTTGCTGATGTACTGACCAAGCCTCTATCTCGGGTGAAGTTTGAATATTTCCATGACAAGCTTGGTGTAGTTCAAAAAGACTTTCCTCGCAAGGAGGAATAGTGATGGGACTAAAGATGATGAAGATATGGACCTTCTTCGAAAAGGAAGATCAGGTCGAAGACATGAACCCTCCTCAGACAAAGGGGGAGCAGGTTAATAATATGAAACTTCCCAGAAAAGGGGGAGTAATGATGAGACTAACATCGATAATGGATGAACAATGATGATGATGGTCCGACATTTATTTGTGGACGATAATATCCTCTCTTGAGGATGGCAGGTATAACACTCTGTTCATGGGAGTGGTCCTTACTAGCTAAGGATGTCGCTGCTGATATTTCTCTCGCATGGAGAGTACCCACATTTATTTGTGGATGATAGTATCCTCTCTTGAGGATGGCAGGTATAACACTCTGTTCATGAGAGTGGTCCTTACTAGCTAAGGATGGTCGTGCAGATGTTACTCTCGCATGGAGAGTACCCACATTCAATTGTGGATACCGTAGAATAACACGCTCAAGAGTGGTCCTAACCTTTGTGGTATGGATGCTCTACGATGAGTCCTCGTGGACGACAGGACTGACATTTTGTATGCAGTCGAGATCTGCTTTGCAGACTATACTCTTGTATGGGGAGTATACCTACATTCATATGTAGATGCCATTGAATAACACTCGCTTAGGAGTGGTCCTAGCCTTAGTGGTATGGATGCTCTATGATGAGTCCTCATGGACGTCGTAGTATAACACTCACTTGGGAGTGGTCCTAACCTATGTTGTATGGATGTTCTACGATGGGCCGACATTGTGTATGCGATTGAGATCTGCTCTGCAGACAATAATCTTACTTGGAAGAGTATGCCTACACGTAAGTGTAGATACCGTAGTATAACACTCACTTGGGATAGTCTACGATGAGTCCTCACGGATGATAGGGTTGGCACTGGGTGCGGTCGAGATCTACATTTCGTTGTAGACGATTCAATTGATCGATATCATGGATCATGCTAATGGAGGATTGCATCGTCCTTGGACTTAGGTCCTAAAGTGATCAGGATTTATCATCCCATAAATAGATCATGTGTACTGCAGGTAGCGTGGTGATGAAGGATCAAGTGGATCGAAGTACAGCAGAAAAGGGTCAAGTAGATTGAAGTGCGGTCACACAGGATCGAAAGGATCGAAGTGCTGCTGCAAAGGATTGAAAGGATAGAAGTACTGTTGCAAAAGGGTCGAAAGGATCGAAGTGCTGCTACAAGGATCAAGAATATCGGAAGGTTACTATGGAAGATCGAAGTGCTGCTGCAAAGGATCGAGAAGATCGAAGTGCTGCTGCAAAGGATTAAGAGGATCAAAGTACTGCAAAGGATAAAGAAGATCAAAGTGCTACTACGAAGGATCAAAAGGTCGAAGCGTTGCTGCAAAAGGATCAAGTGATCGTGTGAACCAGAAGATGAAGAGTAACTGTTCCAGTTACTGATTGAGAAAACTTCCTATGACGTATAGATGTATTACCTCGATGTACTGTTGAAATTATTCTCGCTGTTCTCCTATAGTCTATAATGATGTTGTCAATAGAATAACCTTCTCGTTAAGGGGGAGTGTTGAAATATTGTAACTTCAAAGGATATTCTAAATGTATTTTACTGATGTAACCCAAGGGAGATGTTATTATTCCTCCGACAGGGTGTTACTATTGTATTTGGTCATCATAGAGTCATGAGGTAAAGCCTCCATTGTAAGTCGGGTCATTAGTACCCTAATGAATAATATAATATATTGTTTTGAGTCTTCCTAGGTGAAGTCGGCCAAGATAGTTTAGTGGGGCCGACTTGATTAGTGTAAGAGTTAGTTGGCTCAATGTATATAAATAGAGGAGTTGTGGTTCTTATTTGAACACAGACTCACTCACTTGATTAGCGCATAGGAGAGAGAGTGAGACAGAACAGAAGGAGGAGAACACCTGTTTTTGGGATTGTTTTTTCTACATCTTATACAGAGGATGTTTTGCTGGGTTTTCTTCCCCTTGAGGGTTTCGCAGGATAAATACTATGTCAATCTTGTGATTGTGTTTCTATCAAAGATTCTGGATATGCTGCTGCTATGATATTTGAATTGAACACTAATGAATCTAGTCTAGCATATGAAATCTTAACAATACAAAATAATATCGGCAACAAAGAATTGAGCTAATCCCTTGGGCTTATTGCATATTGTACTATTATATCATTCCCTCCCAAATTTGAATACACCAATATACAAGTGGCAGGCTAATCACATTTCAAATGTTGATATGTCTTTAGCAAATGTTTACCAACATAAAGCAATAATAAAATAAAGTAAATTTTCTACCTGAATAACAGACAGCGCTATTCGATATAGCATTACATCAGTGCTATTTTCCTGCACAATCTGCACTTGCTCACCAAGAATTCTAAATAAATCAACTGCTGCCGGAGTATATAGCTTCCCATCATCTGTTTTCTTTGGTGGGTGGACTTTATCTGCTTCCAATATATTTGTGTACCATTTCTACAGCATAAAAGTAACTATAAGCATTGATATACACTTGGTAACAGTCAGTAATGAAGGGTACGCTATCTACGAATACTAATTAGCTGCCTTTCTGGACTAATGAGGAGGCATCTTCATTTTAACCTGCATTGTAGCTTGCATACGTTCAACATAGGCATTCATAAGAGGATCCATTGCACCACTTTCAGCACATACTTGAGCTAAAGAATGATCCACGCCAAGGCCTATAAGGTGATCTTGGTACTCAACAACCCATCCTGTTACCTGCATAGTAATTAATGTTAAACCTTATAATAGATAATAATAAAATATTACAAAAATATAATAAACTTTGAATCCTTCTTTTTGACAATGTGATTAATGCAGAAATTCTTGACCGATTAGATTTTAAATCACATAATCTGCACTAGATTATATTAATTAATGAGAGGAAATATCAACGAAATTGCTCCCAAGAAATGCAAGACTGCCACGCAAAGCAAACTTGCAAAACATCAATCAAATCCACACATTCTTACTAATGCATTATGGTTAATAAAGCTTCCAAGGATAACAATATTGCATAACAAACCTTCAAAATCTCAATATTTGACAGCTCATTTGCTCTGTCACTCAGCAACCTAAGCATTTGAATGAATCTCTCGGTATAAAGCTGTGCTGTCAATTGAAATATTTCATATCTGTAACCCACAGAGAAACACTTTACTTGCCATCCAACAAAGAATAGAAGACTCAATGTGTAGTATGACTACGTACATCCCCATGCAAAACTTAAACATTTTATAAAATATGCAGACATTGACTATAATGAACATATTAGCATAGAGGACTGCCACATAAACATGAATAAGAAATATATTATAGCAGAAGAAATCAAATCACAACGAATAAAAATAAATAACAGAGTTTATGATATAGTACTCAGTACTCACATAATACGCTATTAATTTTTGCTCCACACACAACACAATAGACAGAAATGAATTGGCAGAGTAAGAAATGCCTTAATATCACTCAGAATTGTGCTTTGAGGAATCCAAACAAACAAATCTGTAAGGTACCCAACACCAGCGCAATCCCTCTCACTTGAGTTAGTGTTTTTCTAACTCAAAAGGGAAACCCTATGAGTAAGAAATTTGCAACTTGATTTTTAAAAGTGACCAATGCCTTAGTCCACTTAGGGGATGGAGAGAAGTAACAATAAATAAGAACAATACCTATAGCGCAATTGCAAGACTGAATCCTACATATACAAGAATATGAAATCTGAATCTACAAACAATAAAGAGCAATCATACAAAAGAATCTCATTCATTAGACATTCAGCATAAGCCCAAGAGATGGGACTTCTGTCTTCATTAAATTAGAGCTGCTTAGCCAAATACAATGTCTGATATCATTTAGATTAAGGTTGTGAGAGTCGTCCAAGGCTCACAAATCTTGCTGAGTTTGGTTAAGTCGTTACTAAAACGAGTACTCCACGAAAACTCACCCTAAAACTTGCCAACAATCAAAAACACTTAGGAAACTCGCAAAGACTCCTCTAAAGCACTGAAAAACTCAGTACATCTCACCCAAAACTGTACATCTATTTTTGTAGTACAACTCTCAATTTCTTCTACATTAGCCATCTCATCCATATCATGTCTTCAGCTGCACCTGCAAAACTCATTTCACCTGTATTCTTACCCTGTAATCATATCATGCACAGAGAAGCATGTGTAATGTCCATGGTTTGGATAGGTTTCTAGTCATAATATGTATTATGAAATCCATTGGGATCTATTAACTGCACAGAAAGAATCAAATAGATCATTGCATCTAAATTCTACATAGTACGAGACAAGGAACAGAAATCCAGAATGCCAATACCTATGCTAAATTACAACAATAATTGTGAGCATGAATGTTCATGTAGCTACATGCCATGACAGGCAAGCCCTGTAATAATGTCAAAATCAGCATCCAATCTGAATTGTGAATAGAACAAAAGTCATTTACTAACAAATACCCTACATAAGAAAGACAATAGACAGAAATCCATAAAGGACAAGTAATATAAGTAATAGTAAATAAAGTATGAATGAATGAATAGATAAATTACAATGCCATGTGACAGTGTACAATGCCATGTGACCAGTCACAACGGCTGATAGGCCATGTCCTTTGTTTAGGTCATGCCTTTAGTTAGAATATGTCACGTCACTAATTATTAGTATTATTATTATTTGATATTATGTGTGTGTTCATTACATTGCCTATCCCATTCAAGATGTTTTATCCTCAAAGCATTTTGTGGAAAAAACTGTATCTCTCATTTGCGCTCATAATGCCTTCTCATGATTCGCTGTACTTGTAGACATGATGGTTGATGATACAATATGATCTGATCTTAAATGCTGAGCAGAATTGTCGAGTTGTGAAAGGGTCTTCCCATGCTAATCAATCTTCTGTGGGGCTGTAGGGTGCTTGGAAAGAACCTGATACATTGTGATTCCCAAGATAACTACTACCTTGAAACCCAACTGTACTAGCATTAATATTCTTATGAATATAGGTCAATTGTTTTTGTTCAGAACGATGTTGATACACTGATTGGTTGAGGAATCAACTCTTGTCATTAGGATGCTGATAAGTGTCCTTGTAACCTAATATTTCTTCTTCGTACTTGTAATGTTTTCTTGGGTCACTTTTTGTAGTATGTGTTAGAACTTCATTTAGCATTTGAGAAGATTTGAGTGAGTTCTATGCTCAATGTTTTGCCCCAAGAAGCCACTACACCCTCTCTCCTGCACAACAAACGTCAACCATATCAGATTTGCTGCATCATGAGAAAAAAGCAAAAGCTACAGAAAAATAGCAAGATGAAATCATAGATCGCATTGATGCTAATGAAACCCCCCTGATACAAAACGCATCCAAGCCAAGCAAGTTGAGGCAGCCCTGCAAAAACGCCTAAGTTGAAGTCGCCCTCCTGTAGAGAAGACAATGTTTCCCGAAAAATATATAGATCTCAAAACAAATACCCAAATGGTAGGAAGCAAAAGATTTTTCAATCACCATCGAAAAACATCAGATGCATAGGAGATCCAAAAATATCCACAAAATAAGTTTTTCTATTATCCAGATCCAAGAGCCAAAGACCCCTTACAAATGAGAAGCTCTCTCCTTTAAATAGGAATGAGAAAACCAAAATCATAACCACTTTTCAAATGGGTGGCTAAGATTAAAAGATACAAATGTTCGAATCAATGGTTGAGATGAGCTCAACATACAATACATGGATCAATACAATAATATAACATAAAAGTGGACTAAATCACCCTGGGAGAGGGGATCCCACTCAACAAAAAATAAATGAAGCACATGGTGGGTCCAAGGAGTGTTAACTAACTCCCTTTGGGTGTCCCCATGGCACAGAAAAAATAATATAATATTTTAACTGTGAATTTGTGCCTCCTTGAGGAAATCGTGAGCCTCCAAAAAGCTCCAGAAAATAATAAATATCCCTGAAAAATAGATGTGGGCCCATCTAGGTGCTCCAACTGCTAGAGGAGTGGAAGACATCACACTCATCATCATAACTAATCCCATGCCAATTCCTTGCCTCAGAAGCCCAAATCGAATTCTTCAGTAACCATTTTAATTAGTTTTTATCTGCCTCGGGAAACGTGATATGCAAGAAACTACCTCCTAGGGTGCCTACGTTATCCAACTGAGCCCACCAAGCTCTCTAGGAGGGGGGTAATATGGTACAATGAAGTGGTTGGACACCCCCTTCCTCATACAGCGCCCTAGGAGATCCAAGAAGATCATCTCCTTGCTCAAACAGGCCATCCAGTATAGTAAAACTGCACCAGAAGGGTAAACTAAGCCTAATCATCTCTGCAACTTCCCAAAACTGAAAACAAGCTGTCTCACTGGACTCGGAGAGTTAAATCCATCTAAGGTGTATACTCATACCCCCTCCAGGTCTCTGCATGATCATCTACAATATCCAGATAGACAAAATAATAATCTGTAAATGACCATATAACCAAAAATATAACTCAAGCTAGCATCCATATGCTACAAGTGTTCAAAGGCTAAGATATGCTCTACAAATCATTTAAGTAACAATTATAACAAGTAGCAATCACTTCATTGGCGGTCTATCAATCAAATATATAGGGTTTCATTTATTAATCATAACTCGAACCAGACTTTCTAGACCCAAGAGCCAAAGACCCCTTACAAATGAGAAGCTCTCCCCTTTAAATAGAAATGAGAGTACCAAAATCCTAACCACTTTTCAAATAGGTGGCTAAGATTAAAAGATACAAATGTTCTAATCAATGGTTGAGATGAGCTCAACGCACAATACATGGATCAATACAATAATATAATATAAAAGTGGACTAAATAACCCTGGGAGAGGGGATCCCACTCAACAAAAAATAAATGAAGCACATGGTGGGTCCGACGAGTGTTAACTAACTCCCTTTGGGTGTCCCCATGGCACAATAAAAATAATATAATTTTTTAACTGTGAATTTGTGCCTCCTTGGGTAAATCATGAGCCTCCAAAAAGCTCAAGAAAATAATAAATATGCCCAAAAAATAGATGTGGGCCCATTCAAGTGCTACAACTGTTGGAGTAGGAGTGGAAGACATCACACTCATCGTCAAATCTCATCCCATGCCAATTCCTTGCCTCATATCCCAAATCGAATTCTTCAGTAGCCATTTTAATTATTTTTTATCTGCCTCGGGAAACGTGATATGCTAGAAATTGCCCCCTAGGGTGCCTGCGTTATCCAACTGAGCCCACAAGGCTCTCTGGGAGGGGGGTAATACAGTACAATCAAGTGGTTGGACACCCGTTTCCTCATACAGCGCCCTAGGAGATCCAAGAAGATTATCTGTTAGATTTTTAACATTAAGCTAGGATAACATTAGGATCTTTAACTGAGAGAACAACAAGCACAGCAATCAAACACAAGAGACAATGAACACAGTGTTTTTCCTCGGGGAAACCATAAATGGAGAAAACCCCGCAACTTCCTCAGAGATAGAAACAGCACCAAAGTAAAAGCCAAAACAGTAAGTGATCTCCCGACAGTAGTAACCTTCTTTCTATCTAGCCCCAATGTCTTCTCCTTCCTCAACTATGCGCTACACTTGAGTGTGTGTGTGATGTGTATTAAATAGAGAGTCCAGCTCTCTATTAATACTAATCCCGACACGACTAAAACCCTACTAGGGCCGACCTCTCTAGGAGAATCTAATAACCCTAGTGCCCCGGAACTGCGGGGACTTTAACCCTTAGACAATAGGAGGGTTGCCTCAATGACTTGACATGACCTGTTTACATTATAGATCCTCCCGATAGAAACATCGAGGCATGACATGACACAAGTACATCCCAGAATAAACATCGGGTTACAATATATAAGAAATACAAGTGAATACATTCCGAAGTTACAATTACATCAACACTCCCTCTTAACTAGGAAGGTATTCTCTCAACACAATTTTCATCACTGGTCTTCTTCTTTGGATCATCTCGTCATCTGCATCTTCAAGTCATCTTCATCTTCAGATCTGGAACATCATCACTGGATCTGGATCATCACTCGATCTGGATCATCACTGGATCTGGATCATCACTCGATCTGGATCATCACTGGGCTTCATCACTCGATCTGGATCATCACTGGGCATCATCACTAGATCTGGATCATCACTGCTAGATCATCATTACTGGATCATCATGGGTGTTATGTCATGATTCTTCTCGTCACAGGATGTTCTACAGAGCCATCCATTTTTCATGCTAGTTGTAGGCCTAGCCTCCATGTAGGTTTTTCTTCAGCACTTATGTCTGACACCGAGTCAGAATGGCCCGTCCAGCACTCACATCTAATCATGTCGGAACCAATCCTATAATCACATCAGAAAGGCCCAACACTCACATTCACCAGCATGATAGGACACAACTGCTATCATCTGTGAAAAGGCACAGCACTTACAATCACCAACATGATAGGACACAACTACTATCATCTGTGGAAAGGCACAGCACTCACATCCACCAGCATGGTAGGACACACCTACTACCATCTGTGGAAAGGCACAGCACTTACAATCACCAGCATGGTAGGCCACACCTACTACCATATGTGAAAAGGCACTGCACTTACATCTGATCATGTGGGAACACATCCCTCAGTCACATCAAAATGGCTCTCATTCCCAGACTGAGGATTCCCGGTACCTCACTAGGTAGCTCCATTCCAAGAATGGCAACAACCCTTATATCTAATCAAGTGGGAACACATCCCTCAATCACATCAGAATGGCCATGCGCTCACATCTGATCATGTAAGGAACCAATCCTCGCACCATGACAGAATGGCTTAGCCCTTACATCTGACCTACTCGTCAGAATGGCTTACGGATTCAGCACTCAGGTTAATCTTCTGATTCGCATCATACTTGAGCCCATAAAACCCCTCAGGTACCTCAGAATAACATGTCTCGGATCTGTCAAGAATTGGCTCAAGGTGTTGACAGCAAATCAAATATCTGGTCTCGTGTTCATCAGGTACATCAAGGACCCAATCATCTGACGATACATCGTAGCATCAACCGTCTCTAATGAAGCATCACTCAATAGCTTCAAGTTCGACACCATAGGTGTGGCCATAGCCTTGCAGTCCATCATCCCAAACCTCTTCAAGATCTCCACTGTATATTTCCCTTGTCCAAGGGAGATTCCATCTGCACTCTGCCACACCTCCATGGCCTAGAAAATAATGCATCATACCCAAGTCCTTCATTTCGAACTCGGCAGCAACCTTTCTCTTCGTATCAGCAATCAACCCATCCAAACCTGTCACAAACAGATCATCTACATATAGTAGGAGCATCACTGGGTTGCCATCTTCAACCTTGTAGTAAAGGTTGGAATCTGCTTTACTCTTGATAAAGCCCAAACTAGATAGAAAGTTGTCAATTATGTCGTACCATGTCCTGGGTGCCTGTTTCAAACCGTACAAGGCTTTCTTCAATTTGCACACATGAGACTCCCTGTCATGTGTCTCAAAACCAAGTGATTGTTCTACATACACTTCCTCTTCTACTACACCATTCAAGAAAGCAGTCTTGACATCCATTTGGTGTATCTTCCATTTCATCACTGCAGCCAGAGCAAGTACTAATTTGATGGCAGTGTATCTGGCTACAGGTGCAAAGGTTTCTTCATAGTCTATTCCTTCTTTCTGGGAGAAACCACGAGCCACGAACCTTGCCTTACATTTCTCTATACTACCATCTGCAGCATGCTTGATCTTGTAGATCCATTTGGAAGTTACAACTGACTTCCCTTCTGGTCTTGGGACACCATCCGAAACATCATTCTTCATGATCGACTGATACTCTTCGATCATAACATCCTTCCATTCTTTCCGTTCTGCTGCTTCTTCATAATTGGAAGGTTCTTTATCAATAAAATCACATAGTAATGCTACATACCCCGAGCAGGATCTAGTCCTCTTTCTTTTTCTGTGATTCTCTTCTGGAACCCCATATCTTTCCGCACCTTGGATAACTTCTCGTACCCAAGCAGGTTTCCTCTTGTGAGGATTCTTTTCCTGAGGTGGATCTACAGGTCTTTGTGGTTCTTCAAATTCTTGATCTTCTTCTTGAGCTTCTTCATTCATGGTTGTATCATGAATTCTGAGTACTTCTGCGTCTTCAGATTCTTGAATAGGTCTCTTTCTGGATTTGTTGTAAGCTGTGTCTTCATCAAATGTTACATCCCTACTGATATCAATCTTCTTGAATCCTGGGAAGTATATTCTGTGAGCCTTCGAGTTTTCAGAGTATCCCACAAATATACCCTTCTTTCCTGAAGGATCTAATTTTGTTCTCCTCTCTTGGAATGTGTATGTATACAGGACAGCCGAATATTCTGAGATGGCTGACTTCTGGTCTCTTGCCGGAGAAGACTTCTTCAGGAGTCTTGTTCTCGAGTACTCTATGTGGAGTACGGTTCTATACATACACCGTTGTTCTGGCAGCTTCCGCCCAAAGAAGCATAGGAAGACCTTGATCATGAAGCATTGCTCTTGCAGCTTCCATGATAGTTCTATTCTTCCTTTGTGCAACCCGATTCTGTTGTGGATTTGTTGCCCACCTATTTCGACTAGGTGGCAACTCCATGTACATGAAGTGTACAATATTATACCTTGGAAGAGTCTGAGGATTTTTTCACTTCTGCAGGGCAATTGCCCCTTTGTAAAACGAAATGTCCGCTCCCCTGCGTGGAAAAATTAATGTAATTTTATGTGCTAGTGTGGATCATATGATACGGATGCCACACCATAGAACTGGTTGTTAGGGAAGTCCCCTCATCGAGTGTTTTTCCCTTTCCAATTGATCTTGTTGAACAAACGAGTTTAATCGGTTTGGTTTTCACTCAAAATCCTCCAAAGTGGTGACGGGCGTTCTACCAGTCAAGTCCATGAGGTGGCTAAGGCTTTAAAGTGTAATTCATAACCATGCTAGACATTTGTCTAGAGTCTTGCGGAGTTTTGTTATGTTGTTGAATTTTTATTAATTTTTTCCAGTTAATTAATTCCACCCCTTGGTGGTTAATTAACTGAGTTTTGATGTAATAATGTAATTGCTCAAGCATGGCATTTTGTAATAAGGGCTATGAATGCAAAATAAAATTGCTATGAAACCCCCTAAGCCACTGCTTCGAGTCCATGTCGTTCTGATAAGCGGTTGAAGAGATAGACCAATTTTGGTCAGGAGGGGTCTATCTCCCCTAGGGAAATTTTTAATTTTCCTAAGTCAAAATTCATATTATTTGATTTTGAAGGAAAAAATCAAATAATGCCATGGTAAATTTGTTTGGGGGTTGTTAAGCCTAGGAAAAATTTATTCAAATTTTTTCAACCCCCCATGGCCAAGATATTAATTTTTGAAATTATTTTTAATTTTTCCTAAGTTAAAAATTGGGAAATTTAAAAAATTTAATTTTAAAAATTAAATAAAAATGAATTTTGTATTTTATCCTAAGTCAAAAGGATGAATATTTTGGAGTGGCTAAAGTCCAAGCTATAATTGGAGGGGACGTCCAAGTCAAAGAAAAATCTAGAGCCAAAACGTGGTTAAAAGGCCACCAATTAAAGGGGGCGTCACACTAATTTAGTGGGCATCATGGATAAAGTAGGGCGCTAGCCACTTTAGTAGAGGGCGCTAATATAAAAGGGGCCACTCTAAATATATGGAGAAGACCTCCACATTTAGTAGAGCGCTAAGTCATAGTTGGAGGGCGCTAATGCAATAAAGGGAGGCGCTATCTTGGTGGAGGGCGGCCATAATGGAGGGGCGTCATGTTATTAAGGTGGGCGCTACCATTCTAGTGGAGCGCTACCAAGAATAGAGGAGGGCGCTACCAATATGAGGGCGCCCCACATTTAGAGAGGGCGCTACCACAAGTAGAAGGGCGCCACATTAAGATGGAGGACGTCAATTTGGAGAGGGGCGCCATTTTTGGAGGAAAGTGGTAAAGTCAAGGCCAGATCTAGAGGAGGGCGCCTACTTGGGCCCACGTTTTTGCCTTAACTCATCCAAGCCATTGATTGAAAGGGGGATCTTGGTCAAATACCTAGAACTAAGGGTGAATATTGGTTTGACATGGATCAAGCTTCTAAGCCGTTGATGAAGAATTAATCTAAGGGTTGAGATTGATTGAGAGGAATGCAAAGCCAAAAACCTAGATCTAGTGGTGGAGATTTAACCTAGATCTAGATCTAATCTCAGCCATTGATCTTCAAGGGGTTGGGGGTTTTCCTCAACTATAAAATGGGGGCCTCACTCCCTCATTTCTCATGCTCTCTCATGCTATTGTTATGCTGCCGGATTATTTCTCCACTATCTTTTCAAGCTCTCTTGCTGTTGTAATTCTCTTGCCCTAGTTGGGCCACTTAATCTAAGAAATCTTTGGAGGGACATTGGGCTACATTTTTCCATTTTTCATGATCAAATGTTGTAAGGTAACTTGTATATTCTTTTAGCTTTGCATCTTTTGTATTTGTCTAGTTAGCTCTCCACAAAGTATTTTGTGGAGAGATTAGAGAGTAAAAGTATTTTTGCTCTCTTTTGTGAACTGTTTAACGTTTTTTCTTCAAAGTATTTTGCAGGGATCGTTGAACATTCATCTCTAGGCTTACAATTTCTTGCAGAGTTAGATTTGTTGCAGGTTTTCCAAGCAAGGGCATCCCTCCAGGGTCCTCATTTCTGCAAAATTTCAATTCGGCCATCTACTTTCAGTCTGTTTTAAACAGGGTTTTATTCACTGTTTAGTGGATATAAACCTTGTTTTAGAGCCCTAACCTCATATATATTGATTTAACTTGTTATTTCTGCTGTTTTAGTATCATTTAGGTGGCTGAAAACTGAGTTTTCATCCCCCTAAACTTTTATTTCTGTCATTTATCACATTCAGAAATTTTTATTTTTTCTACAAATTTGCAAATTTGTACTAATATTTTTTAACAGTAAATTTTGAGTGTTTTATGTGATTTGCAGCGAAAATAGTTCGCTGGTTTTTAGCAGGTTGTGCATAAGTAAAGAAGAGTTGCTGTCCAAAAAGACAAAAATACCTCAAGCTTCAACCGGTTCCAAAAAGGGTTCAAGCCCTCAACTCTTTCCTTCCTTTTCTGTTATTTGTAAACCCCAAAGAGCAGTCCTCTTGGGGTATTCTGCAAAATTCATAAAGCATTTGTAATATACACATAAGTAGATTAGGAAGTAGAAAATTGCTTTATTTTCTGTTCACCCACCTC